>VDFB02000017.1:548579258-548615461 GCA_007258455.2 Sequoia sempervirens
TCTCTTTGTCTTCCTTTCTATTTGTATGTTTGTCATTATCTCCCTCTCTCTCTATATTTTCTTCCCTATATTTATCTTTGTCTCCTTAAGTGTGCAATGGTACATTGAAGAGGTCTTAAAGGAGAATTATCATATCTTTAATCAAATGGCATGCTACCTTGAGAATAACTCCCCAAGGACACATGCCATCCTTGGATTGTTGACAAGAAACAACCAATCAAAATTTAGTTTCTCTCTCTCATATTAATATATATTACTATTATATTAAATATATATTATATTAATTATATTTTGTATTATATAAAAATATACTTATTATTAATTATTAATTATAATAATTTTATACGTATTTAATACTTTTGTTAAAGAATATAATATATAATTATAATAAGTTGAATAATTATATTATTTATTATGTAAAATATAGCTAATATATACTTAACTATATTGTAGAATATTAAAACCTAGCTAAATGGCACCAAAATTTTGAACTTAATTAACATATTGTAAAACCTAATGAAACCAAGTTGTAGCTCATCAAATTGGAGAAGTGAAAGGTCAATACCAGCGTCAAGGAAGAGTTTGGAGTAGTGAAAACAAGGTCAATGTCAGTGTTGAGGAAGAGTTTGCAGTAGTGAAAACAAGGTCAATGCCAACACAGAGGAAGGGTTTGGAGTAGTGAAAACAAGGTCAATGCCAGTGCCAAGGAAGAGTTTGGAGTTAAAACAAAGTCAATACTAGTGTCGATGAAGAGTTTGGATGAATGAAAACAAGGTCAATATCAGTGCCGAGGAAGAGTTTGGAGGAGTGAAGAAAAGGTCAATAGCAGCATCGAGGAAGAGTTTGGAGGTAAAACAAGGTCAATACCGCTGCCGACTTAAGAGTTTGGAGGAGTGGAAACAGTCAAGACAAGACCGAGGAAGAGTTTGGAGGAGTGGAAAACAAGGCTTCCACACACACCGAGGGGATGGTTGAGGGAACTTAGGGAAAATTGGATGACCAAGGGGCAATGAGTATGGTAAGTTTGGTACCCCCATTCTCTTTAACCTGCAATTTTCATGCCTAGTTTCCAAAGATCTTCTCGTACATTGGCACCCCCATTCTCGTAAAATGGTATAAGATAAGACAAAAAAAAAAATAGCTTAGTCTTTCACATTTTTATCGACCAGCCTCAGGTCTTGGAAAAACTCCCATAATCTACCCACATCTTGTTTGAGGTCTAGGATTTCATCACACATATCCTTCATCACATGAGTCTAAAGCAATTGTAGACTTAGCCCAAGTATATGCTAGGCTAAGGTAGATCTAATGAATGGAAATAGAGGCATACAATTCTTCTTTAATACCTCCACCACAAACATATGCAAGGTGTTGGTTGTTTTATGGTAAGCAGGTTGATCTTCTAATCTACCTATGGAATCGCCAATTCCAATAAAGGGCAACTCTTAGGACCTAGACCAACTAATGAGGATTTGAAAGACCTCCTACACTTTGCCTCAAGTAAGACCCGTGAGGGTGATTCCCATGTTTTACAACCTCCAACCATCATCATAAACAACATTAACAACAACAAATAACTTACGCATTGAAGCTCAACATAATAGGATAATATCAATAGAATTGGTTGTTTATCAATAATAATAACTATTTGGAGCATGAGATAACTACAACAACATTTCTTCACAAGAGAAGATAGTCATTGATTTGAAATTTGTAGCAAGCTCTAGGTAAAGGCAAACAAATACCAAACCATACGAATAAGTAAAAGTTAGATCAGTGCTATATATCCATTGGAGGAGTCAAATTTATAAGCATCTAAGGGTTTATGACAGCATTTAACATAACATATAAGATCCTTTGATAAAATTCGTTTTACAATCTCATCAATATGTATTCTAACCCAATACTACTTTATCAAATCCTTATACAAAACATATCCACCTACAATCCCATTCAAGAATTTTAATTAATTCCTTTGAATTAAACCTAAACAAGAATCATACACACCACAATAGTGAGATGAACTTAAACAACCCTTCATCATTTTATTCAAAAATTTAGATATGCTTTTGTACAATGGAGAGACATGAGTTCGAATTAATCATATCAATTCAAATGCCAATAATACTCACATAGAACATCAAATCCCAAGGAATTCAAAACCCACTTATAGAATGACTCAAAACCTAAATTGTATTTTCCAAAACCAACAGACTTTTAAAATTTTCTTTGCAAAATTTCATCTAGACTCACCAAAATATCTAACTTGCTAACCCATAATTTTGGCGTTGAAATCTTTCTTATAGAAAAAGAAGGAGAAAACAAGCATCGGGCCATAAAGCACACGTGTCACCAGCCAATTGGACTGCCTTGTGATATTCCAAAAATTTGTTACAAAAAAAATCTCCCCAAAGAATCTTCTTGTTCATTGTGCCCACTGAGAATGGTTGATGCAGCAACAAAAAACTTCAAGAATTTCGTTCATAGACTATCACCAAAAAATAAAACCAGAATCTGTTGTAACTGCAACAACTGATTTGTCAACCGTTAGCAGCCTACTCCTTTTCACTTTTCCTCAGTTAAATATGCATTTACCCATTTCTGGTACTCTTCATCAATTGGCCAATCAAAATTGATCACCTCATTCACCTTGACACTATAAGGTTTGTACTTAACTGCCACCTGATTCACTTCTCTTTCAAAAGACTCCAATAATGAGTTGGCGCTAATGATTTTGTCCATACAGCTCACCAACAAATCATAATCTAAGTTACCCTATTTTTGAGGGTTTTGTAGTCCAAACATGATATAAAGGGGATCTTACACTTTTTGTGATTATTGTAGCTTGTGTAAGAGGCCCCATAGATACTATTGTAATTGTAGAATGCATGAATAGGGCGTAGGATGAGAAATAAAGAAGGTATAGCTGCTGTCCTCAATAGTTTTGTGAAGAAAAGTATGTGAAATGAGAGGTTCAAGCCTAGGTTTCAACAAAACATATATGGGAGATCTAATTTTATGAATTTTTATCCATGTGTAGACCTAATGGGTTGTTTCTAAACATTGAATATAAATGACATACATACACACACATGTTCACATATATACATATATATATATGTGTGTGTGTGTGTGTGTGTGTGTATGTATGTATGTATGTATATGTAATTTGAAATGTAAATGTAAATGCAATTACTGGATGCTCTCCTAGAACAATAAATGCAACATATCATTAAAGAAATTTATATCTATGTATATAAATGTGTATTTCTAAATGCAAGTGTAAATGCAAAGAGCATATGGTTTTGTAGTGTTATAGATACAACATATCCATAAATTAATGTAATTTAAATTCTATAGTCTTCAACACATATAATATGAAATCAATCAAACTATTAAACTATATGAGAAATAAATGAAAACAGTAAATGCATATGTATGTGTATTTGTAAATGTAAGTGTAAAATAAATAAGAATAATGAAAATTATAAAAGAATACAAGGAAAGGTCTCCTCCCTTCTTGGTAGTGATAATCTCCTCCACACACAACCCTTAAAAATTATGAATAGAGGAGTATAATCTTTGAAGAACTAAAAGTTGATTCTCTCCTACCTGATGCAATTAGTCATTTTATCCTTACAAACATTTATAGTGATTACTAGAGGCACATAAACCAATTCTTCATACTAAAAGAATTTGATCATACTTTTCCAATGATGGCATTATGAGAAATCCTTAGGTTAAATGAATAATTCCTAGCTAAGTTCTTTAAATCATGTCCAACCGAATAAGAGAAGACCGTTGCCATGTGTACTTGGATACCATGCAGAAAGGCTAGTCTTTGGGATCTTTCATCAATCATCCTACCTTAAAACATACCAAAAGTCTCCTAGCAATTAGACATAGGAAGATTTAACATGACTTAAAAAAAATTATTGCCAAAGCGTAAACTTATGATGACTTAACCAAGCCTAGTACACACTCCCTCCCCATTAGCCACTTAGACATATGGAAATTAAATGTAATTTTGTTGCTATTTTTAGTCATTTAGGTGTCCAATAAACCACTTGGTGGTGTTTCCCTTCAAGTTTATTTACTTGAATGAAGAGAAAATTCCTTTGATTACAATTAGAGAATACATTTGAGGCCTTGGTTGTGTAATTGGTGGACCATAGTCACATTTAACACTTGTTACAAAGTTTGGGAGTTAAAACATTAAGTAGATTTGATTTGTGATGGACACATTTGGACAGTAGTAACAATAGCTTGCAATCTATCAAGACTTGATTACCTTATAACCCCGTGGAAATTCTAGCGATGAAATGATAGATTAATCATAATGTCACCTTGGGATCACATCACCATGAAAGAACTTCATCCAACATCCTTATGAGTGCAGGTACCACCAAATAGGTATTTGTTAGATCTGTTTCCTCGAGCGAGGGAAATTTAGGAAGAGAAGAGGAAAGCGAGACATGTAGTATGTCTAAAAGAGGGAGATCAACTAGAGGTCAAAAGATTAGAAAGAAAATTTTGTAAACGCATGGAATTTTTTCTTGCTAAAGGGGGGTCATGTTCTTATGATGATGAGAGCATAGGAGACATCGAGGTGTCCTTGAGGTACAAACATCTACAAAACAATGGGTACCCAAGGAACTTCCTCCAATAAACACTAATTTTTGTGTCAATGAGAGGATATATTGCATATCGTCATTACATGGTTTGGGCCATTTTGCATGGATGGAATAAAGGTTTGTTAAAAAAGTTACAAATTGATGGTATGTCGACCCTACAGTTACAAAGATTGGATGCAACTGGTTCGATATACACGAAGTATGCGTAGGTATGCACTGTCAGCAAATTATATGCAACTAAAAGATAAGGATCAAAATAAAGGAGTGGCTATGTACATTGACGGAAGGCCAAAAGCATCAAGGAATATTGCAGGGTTTATAAACAGTACATGACCTGGGTCAACAAATAAGCAACCCAATTGCATATTTGAGGCATGAGGGAAACCATGTATTCATATGTGCGATAAAATCAATAACTGCAGGGGAAGAGTTGCTAATCGATTACAATTTGAATGGCTTAGTTACAAACACAGTTACTATGGGGGTGGTACGTACTATGTACCATTTTACCCAACCTCCAATTAATGACTCCAATATACCATTTTATTCTTATATTTTTTTTCATAAGTTTATTGGTTTCATTTTGGTAATATTTTTTTATATTTAATTTTTGTCACAGCAGGACATTGATCATACAAAGAAGGCTCTGTCCCAGAGCACATATCATGATGTATCTTCATGCGCTTCTACCTGACAGATTTACCTCATTGTAATTGTACAAATTAGATACGAACAAAATGTTTTATTATTATGTTTTTTTCATAAGTTTATTGGGTTAATTTCAATAATGTTTTTAATATTTTTGTTGCAGTCGACTGATCGGGGAAAGGCACCAGCAGTAGAGGAGAGCATCCATAGTGAGGTGCAGTCAATATTTTGTGATGATGACATTGCTTATTCAGTAAACACTCTTGATACGATAAAAAAGATCCAAAAAAAATGCAATGAAGAAATGGTTAAGTTGATATTCATAGTGCCTCAAACAGATGAGATAAGAGAGAGGGTTAAAATATTGTTTGAGAGATTACAAAACTTGCAAGTAAGTTGTGATGAGGTCTTTAATTATAAGTTCATTCATAGTTTTATATTTTGTACTCTTTTATGTCATGAACTAAAATATGTGTTGTTTTTACAAGGTTATTTTCCTCCTCATGATCAGGGTACGACAAGTGATGCCTGAGGAGTAGGGGTTGGTACAAGTGTCCATCCTGATTTTCCTATGCATACATCACATCATCTGACCCCATCATCCATTCCTATATTATTGACTGAAATGTCGGTAACACATACCATGTAGGAATCCGTTAATGCACCCTCTGGCAATGAAAACATGCCAGAACATGCGTCAGGACATGTACCTGGGGATGTAGAGGCCACTAGTACTGGTGATGTTTTAGCAACATTTCCTTGATCTTCCCGTATTACTAGTACGGGAACATTTCCAGTCACACTTTTGGTGACCAAGAATTTCGTTCCCATAAAGATAGAGAAGGTCCCAAGTACTTTAAAAATTTTTAATTATTATTATATATAATCCAATTGAAATTTACTTATTGATCACTCTTTTTAGACTATTGATCCCATGATCATTTTGCAGGAAATGATTTTTTTTATAAACATCTAAGTGATATTACATTGGAGCTCTTTAGGCCCACCATACGTACACAGTGGAATGCCCAAAATCAAGATTTAAAAGATGAGCTCATTAACTGTTTAGTTGTTTTGTTCGGTGATAAACATTCAATCGAACCAAGGTCCTTAAGAAAGCTAGTACATATCTAAAGTATGCGAGGGACCAATATAGGTCACATTTAGAGCATAAAAAAAGGTACGAGCGTCCCCCCATGATTCCAGAGAGGGAGTGGAAGGACTTGGTGTAGGATGGAAAGGAGAAGGCTGAAAAGAAAAAAGGAAAGACACCACCGGGCCAAGGAAGGTATGTGATACTATCAACAATGTAATTATATACTAATCACTCTTTCTTTTTACATAATCTAACGTATTTCAAAATTTTCATAGGTTGCCCAACACATCGAAGGCAACAAAGGAAAGACTAGAAAAATATGAGCAACACAAACTTGGCTCTTATGGTTATATGAAATTAGCCACATGAATTGTAAGTATCAATAAATGAAATATAGTATTCAAATAATAAATTGAAAACAATTTTGGTTTTATCATGCCATAGAAGCAAAATTCATGATCTTATGCAAAAATGTAGGGCTCTGAATTCAACAGAGTTCCCACAGAAGATGACCTGAAGATTGCCTTCTAGCAAGGCTATGGAGCTGTGGCTGAATGCCTAAGAGTCTTGACTGGGAAAACACAACCTTCCACTACATTTGACATGCAGGTAAATAAAATCAATAAAGTTTATTAAAAATTGAATACTTGTGCAATCTATTCAATATTAATTTCCACCTTAAAGTAATTACATGCCTATTTGTTTTAAGCATTCAAGCAATGATAATACTACACATGACATTAGAATGCAGCCTAGTGAGGGTGGAGCACAACCTGCAGATGAAGGTCATGGTGTGCATCCTGGTACTTTAGAGCATGTAGAGCGTGATCAACATGTTGAGCATGATCAGGCTAGAGAAGATCAGGAACATGATGTGGCCCCATCAGGTAAAGAGGACCACTCTAAATTTCTTTTAAACATATTTAATTACAATTGGTTTATTAATTAATGTAACCTTTTGTGTTTCAACTTTAGAGCATGTAGAGCATGATCAATGTGTGTAGCATGATTAGGCTAGAGAAGATCAGGAACATGATGTGGCCCCATCAAGTAAAGAGGACCACTCTCATGTTCTCTTAAACATATTTAATTTCAATTGGTGTATTAATTAATGTAACCTTTCATGTTTCAATTGCATATCAAGATTTAGAGGGTGTTCGACATGTTGAGCATGATTCTATAACAAAAGTTCAGGAACATGATGTGGACCCATCAGGTAAAGAGAACCACTCTAATGTTCTTTTAATTAATGAAATACTTGTAACAATAATAATAAAATATATCATTTTAACATTTCTTTCTTATTGCAACAGACCCCCCCTGTAGTGGCGTCCACATTATGAGTGGACGACTAGGCGTACATTAAGATCACGAGTAGAGGGAAGAACTAAAGTGGGGACAAATATTGATTTAGAAAATGATACTCCACTTCATATTTTTGTAGGTTTAAAAAAGAAAAAAGTGATTGTAATCATATCATGACAACCATATTTTTGATAATATATAAAAACTGAAAGAATGAATATTATAGGTTAATGAATTTATGTGAATATGTTAATTAATGAATGTTATATGTTAATGAATGAATGTTATATGTTATTAATGGATGAATGAATGCTATATGTTATTAATGGATGAATGAATGAATGTTATATGTTATTAATGGATGGATGAATGAATTTTATATGTTATTAATGGATGAATGAATGATTAATGTTATATGATTGGGTATGGGGAATTGAGAGTGATGTGAGGCAGGGGAGGGGCCAAATGAGCTTCCACTGTCACATGGTTGGCCCTGTTAAGTAGAGAATATTAAACTATTCTCAAAACAAAAATAAGCTCAATAAGGTAATGCACTTTTCAATATAAGAAATGCATCGTTTGAAGCATCAAACCAATATGCAAAGATGAAAAAAAGTGTTAAATTTTCATATTGGTGGTAGAAAAATGATTCTTTATACCCTAAATCCATGCTCTGCATCATAATTCGAAGTTGTTTCCATTCTAATGTTCTGAGTTTAGTTTTTTTGTATGGCTTTGTATGAATACCACATTGTGTTGTGTGTGGATTTGGTTTCAAAGCTCTATTTCTTTTGTTTTTAGTGGTGACATAACTCTAAAATTTGACTTTTGTGCATAACAGGTTAGTGGAAAAATTGACAACTCTGAAGGGTTTAGAGGCTTGATTGAGATAGATACACGAATCTTTGGATCTTGTTGTTGATGGGGGGCTTCGACTTAACCATGAAATTTTGTACCATCTGCAGGTATGAAAAAGTTTCTCTACTTACATTCATTCTTGATCATAAATGTTGTAAATGATATTAATGCTTCAAATTTAAGATTCATTTCATTGTTATAATGATCAAAATCTTATACTTTTCTATACATTCAAGCATTCTCTTGCCCCCTACCCCTTGCTCTCTCCCCCCTCCTTTTAAGAATTTTCTTTGTCATAAAAGATTCACATTTCTATCTTATTTACACAAATTTATCTGAAGCGCTAGGAGTGAATAAAGATATGTAAAAGATGATGGATTATGTCTAAACAAAAAATTTCCATCTTATAGCTAATTAAATCTTTAATATTTGAATAGTTTAGAGCTCGAATAATGCTTGTATATGCATGTGTAGCAATAAGGGAGCCTATGTGAAGATTGAAATTTAAAACATCACTTTGGTATTTTTCCTTAGGTAGTGAAATGATATTTTGAGTAATGCAAACCTACACACACATTGATATTTTGAGTAATACAAACCTACACACACATTGATATTTTTCGGCATTGCATTGAATTTTTTTTTTTCTCTTATACCTACCCTTGGCTAGACATGGAGGTATATAATATTGGTTTTTGGGTTTATTCTGTAAGTAGTTAATTTCACAAAGGAAGACTAAAATATTCTTAATGTCCTGTGTCAGGTGTGAAAGCATATGAATCACTTGCTGAAGGCACCATTTTGTATTCATCCAAAAATTGGTTTGTTCTTTTTTTTATGTTTCTTGCATGTTTTTTTTTTAGGCTCTAGAGATGTAGCTCGGCTCTTTCCTTTGCACTTTTCATCTATTTTGATGATTACAGTGGATTGTCCTCATAATTTTTCATGCAGATCTATTTGTAACCTTATTTTCTACCAATCGATTTGCAAACCACTCACATATTAAGGACCATTTCACTAACTTGTAGTCATCCATTACTTCATATGTTGTAGGTTGTGTCTATGTGCCAATAAATATTGATGATTGAGAGAACTTTAATCCTACAAGTGTACCCAATATTTCTCAAGTAAAAGTCTTTCCTTATTTTATAGTACTTTAAATGGTTAATTGAAGGTGCTTCTTTAGATCTGAGATAGTTGAACCTTGGATTAAAATATGGTATTAGATGGGTAGTATAATGATAAAACTGAGGTCCATTGAACACAAATTACGAACATAATTTATTGGACTACGAATAGTGTTACAATTATAATTATTTCTCCTTTGCCTACCTCTACATTAATGAAAAAGATAGATCCCTATAAATCTAACCATGAAAGTGTTGAAATCTGCAATATATGTAGGACTCTAAAAACTATCAAACATATTTTTTTTGAATGTTTTTATGCTTAGAAAATTTGGTACTTATTCTACCATAAGCTGAAGGTCTGAAATAGCAATGGTAAAATTAATTGGCATGATATTTTGTTTTGTAATTTCAAGCTCAAGTTTGATTGTAAGCTATTTTGGTATTTCTTATCCAATGAGATCATGTGGCATTTGTGGAAGGTGAGAAATGATGATAAATTTAAGGGTATCAAGAGGGTACTTACTGAGTCTTGCAAGAGACTCACTTTCTACTTTGTTGCTCTGTAGGTTTCAACTCTTGTGGAGATCTCAATGGAGAACTTCTTGAATTCAATAACTGAAGGTGCTACTAACAATACCAGAGAGGATTTGAGAAGTGGACCCGCTTGCAGGTTGAGCTTGGAAGAGACCCTGTTGTTCTAGTAGACATTTGATGAGCTCCAGAGAGCAATTGATGAAGCTGCAAGCCCATAAAGGCAACATGGCCCCCAACAGTTGGACCCCCAAGGAGAAACAATGACGAACCTTGATATTGAAGAAGTCAACAATGAGGAGAATGTAATCAACACTATGTAATGTTTACGCTAATTTGAATAGCAGCAACTTGTGGTGCTGTTAACAACAATTTTTATTATCTATGCTGGTTTTGAAAACAACTGGTGCTTTTTGGTTTCTTTCTTGTTGTGTAAAGTACTAATATGGTATATTTCCTATTATGGAAATTCTTTGATGTTGTACTAATCCTAATGTCGGTATATTTCATGGTTGCACATACTCATTAGTTCCCAAAAATGCCCATACCATAAGCACAAGAATCCTCTCTTCATAACATTTTTTCCTATATTCTGTCATGTGATCCCATAGAATTAATCTAACACTGAGTATTTCAATGTATAATTCATATTGGCAAGAGATGGTGAGGGTCTCCCTAATCCATAAAGCATTTTATATTAACTATATTTTTTGCAGTCTATCGGCAAGAGTTTGGGAATGTCATACTAATATTATTTCATCTGAAGACACATATCAGCAGGATGCAGTTCATTGTCTTAGTGACCAAAGGATCCTATCGACGAGAAAATCTTCATCAATATAAGTCATAACGAGCACGTGTGTTATACCGATGAAGCACAAAATGATTGTTGGCGAGACCTAAGTCATCGGTGTAAGTCATAATGGGCTTATTTGTGTCTTACCGATCATGGTACAATTCCAGAGCATCAAAAAGGAATCTGCAATATTCTCAATAAGTTTCCCAGAAAAGTGGGTCCTCTCGGTAGTATGGTACCATCGGGGTGAGTTCGAGGAAGTCTTACCGACCCATCATATCGCTATAGAAAAATTATATCTGTAATAGGACTTGGCGATATTCATTGTCTTCCTGATAACAAGATTCATCGGCGAGATTGGCATCATTGGAGAGAGATATGGAAGTCAAACAAAAAATAGAGTTTTATCAGTAGGAGAAACATTTTGTTTTGGCGATCAGAATTGCCGAAGGAAGGTTCTCGACAAGATACAAGTAGAAGAAGGAAAGTCTTGACGACCCCCAAAGTCACAGCGATAAGTTATCATTGGTCAGAATAGTAGTTATACACTTAAGACAAAAGGAATAATTCTCAGGGAGACTCAGAACGTCGGTATGACTGCATGACACCATAGTGACATATGATCTATTGGCTATCAGTGAGACTCAGAACATCGATGAGACTATGTGACACTAAAGCAATATGTAATATTGACCGTCGAAGAGACTCAAGGTGTTGAAAAAACTACATGACGTCTCAGCGGGTGTCTAATAAACATGGAAAATGACCGAATAAAATAATTTCCCAAGATTTGAATACGAAGGGAGGTGACTTGATTGATCTCTCACCGATGGTACATTTCAATGAATATTTGAAAAAAAATTTGCATTGTTTCATCGAAATTTCGACGAACACAACCGAAAAATCACCAAAAAGGTCTGACGAAGTTGCTATAGCTGCGACGAAGGCTTCAACATAACTCCTTGTCCCTTTCATTGCAATTTCAATGAATTCCACCGATGAATCACAGAAAAGGTCTAACGAAGTTGCTTAGCTATGATGAAGGCTTCGTCGTAACTCCTTTCCCATTTCGTCGCAATTTTGATGAACGCCATTGGCGAATCACATAAAAGGTCTGACGAAGTTGCTTAGCTACGACAAAGGCTTCATCGTAAATACTAGCCCATTTCATCGAAATGGTGATGAACTTCTGGTGTTCTTTCGACATGATTTCTTTGTCAATATTCTGATGAACATCCGAGTCATTTTATGATGCTGACAACCAACGAATCTGCACCATTGTTTCTACATTTATTTCATCATCGGAATTGCGACGAGAAAACAACAAAAATGGTTTTGTCATTTTGTTGCTTTTTCGACAAAGATTTTTCGAACGACCGACTAACGTCCATTGAAAAATGGTGTCAAATTCAGTAGTGACATGTACGATAATTGTGGTGGCATAGAGAAGGCAGTGAATTGTTTGAAAAAATTCCTCAAAGAAATGGGGTCTTATGGTGGTGGAATGCCATTACAAACAAATGTGTCATGGCATTCCATCACCATAAGGCCACATTTCTTTGAGGCATTTTTTCAAATAGTTCATTGCCTTCTCTATGGTATTATGCTGGGATGGGGTGGATGGTATAGTGTGGTCTTGGTTATGAGATGGAGGGTGATCATGACATGAAGGAGGGGTGGGGACATGAATAAGTGGAATAAAAGGTGGAAGGTTCCATGGATTGGTAAATTGAGGATGAGGACCTTGAAAAGAATTTGAAGGGGAATTTTGGCTAATGGGTTGGTTTCTATTCTTCAAGTCGTGAGCTATTTGAAAAAATACCTTAGAGAAATGTGGTCTCATGGTGATGGAATGGCATTCCATCACCATGAGACCACATTTATTCAAGGCATTTTTTCATATTACTCATTGTCTTAACTATGATATTGCTTACTATTATGCTTTGATAGATTTTTTCCAAGCATCCATAGTTTGTTGGAAAGCATCTATTTTAGTCTTTTATCCATAGCAGCAAGGAAGTGAGTAGTTTGATAAAATACTTTGGTACACATGTATGGAAAATGTGGTAGCATAGAAAAGGTGGTGAGCTGTTTGAAGAAATGCCTTGAAGAAATGTGGTCTCATGGTGATGGAATGACATTCCATCACCATGAGACCACATTTCTTTGAGGCATTTTTTCAAACTACTCATTGCCTTGTCTATGCTATTGCTTACTATTATGCTTTGATATATTTTTTATAAGCATCCATAGTTTTTTGGAAAGCACATTTTTTAAGCTTTTAGCCATAGCAGCGAGGAAATGAACTATTTGATAAAATGATTTGGTAGACATGCATGGAAAATGTAGTAGCATAGAAAAGGTAGTGAGCTGTTTGAAAAAGTGCCTCAAAGAAATTGGGTCTCATGGTGATGGACATTACCATGAGACCGCATTTCTTTGAGGCATTTTTTCAAACAACTCATTTCCTTGTCTATACTATTGCTTACTATTATTCTTTCATATATTTCTTCCAAGCATCCATAGCATAGACAAGGCAGTGAACTATTTGAAAAGATGCCTCAATAAAAAGTGGTCTCATGGAATGCCATGACAAGTGCAAATGCAATTGGAAGCTGCTCCTACTTATTACTTATGCTATGTGAAGTAATTGCATCACTGCTTATGTTGACTTTCTAGACAACTATATTGTAGTTGAAATTTTGTCATTTATCAACATCTAGTTATTAGTTATGGAATATGAAGTAATTCTTTTAGTTTGAAAGATGTGGAATGCAATGTAATCAATGATATGAATATAAAATACACAAATCTATTAAGTACAATTCATTAGTTAAACTCTTAATTCTATTACCTACGTGTAGGTTTTTCTAAATCCACTGGAACTGGGAGTTGTTCCCTCGAAACCTCCAATATTAGCCTATTCAACATCCAAAATCACATATTAGAATACCATTCATAAAACAATGTTATTAAAATTTAATAAATTTATAATTATTTACTAGTTACATACCTCAATAGTAGATGCAGTGGAGAAATAAGCGGGTGTAGGGTCGGTGTATCTAGTATCAACAATGTGACCCTAAAATTTTATTAAAATCATAAAATTAAATTAGTTAATCTTGCATTTAAAAATTGAAATTTAATACATTAAATTCAATGAACATGCTAACATTTACCTGAGAATCGATGTCATAGGCCTCATTCAAAATGTTAGCTGCCCTCACCATCTCCATAGTTGTAGATGTATCCTGTGTAGCAGCCTCCTAAGTGTCGATGGGGTCATATGAACAAGTCGCCCCACAATCCCACCACTTGAAGGCTCCCCTGGATGCCGCTGTAGTATAGATCCAGCATGTTGGATGACACTCTGGGTCAAAGAGCTGATGGCCTGCAAAGTCTCTACCTTGACACTCTCCTTCACGATGGAAGAGATAACGATGTGCTCATGAGGTGGCCTAGCAAGAGGTCATCTCGCTTGCTTCCTAGGATCCTAATGTGCATTGGTTCTATCTTGAGCCGACCCCCTACCTCTCCCCTAGAAGTCCCTCATATCAAAATAATTCAAGATTTTTTTTAAGATGAACTCACAGTATAGTTTCCTCAGGAAATATTGCGGGACTTCACAATTGTTGCATGGTGGGTAATCAAAAACCATGTACCACCTATCCCAAAAAAAGGTCCTAATCTATTGGTGGTGGCACCAATGGATAGGAAACCTCTTTGCATTAAGGGTAAGATTTACATTTGTGCGCGGGTTAGTGAATAATGAGCACAAATCAAATTTTGTAATTTTTAGATCTTTTACATCTTTATATGATAATTTATCCCAGTAATAATTCCTAGCCACCTGCCTCCTATCTTGCCAACCAGTTAATTGTTTATTGATTGAATCTACATGTTTTAACATTTCTTTGAGTGAAGTTGCCAGGGTCATTCTTTCCATGGTTGAACCGTTTGGATTGTTCAACCTCCTAATTAACTCCTAAATTTATTTTTTATTATTTTCAATTTCACTCATCAAGTTTTGCTAAGTGATAGGAGGATGTTGAGGGATAGGTGGAGGAGATTGTTTGTCTCCTATCTTGCCAACCAGTTAATTGTTTGCTGATTGAATCTACATGTTTTAACATTTCTTTAAGTGAAGTTTCCAGGGTCATTCTTTCCATGGTTGAACCATTTGGATCGTTCAACCTCCTGATTAACTCAATTTTTTTTTATTGTTTTCAATTTCACTCATTAAGTTTTGCTGAGTGTTAGGAGGATGTTGAGGGATTGGTCGAGGAGATTGTTGTTGTTGTTGTTGTGCTTGTTGAGGATTTTGTTCCTCTTTTTGTTGTTATGCTTATTGAACATTTTGAGGAGGCTTTGCAGGTTCATTAACATCTCCTCCATATTCAAAAAATAAATATAAAAACAACCTAAAACTAACAAATTCACAACAACAAAAAAAACAATCCTTACCTCTCAAACCTCCCCATTGACATGGCAGTACCGTGGTGACAAAACAACAACAATTTGATGAAAAAAATTGCAAGATGGCTCCTCCCAGAATGTAAGCGCGAAAATGAAGGGTTTTGGCCGCAAGTAGAAAAACACAGTCAAAATGAAAATGATTTTGAATTCCTTTTTTTTTTCTTTTATACCTCATAATGCGAGTGCATTATAATGCACTCATGTTATGGACTCTTTGTGACCGATCCTTAGGCTCAACACACCAAGCCATCACGTGAGAGCATTATAATGCACTCACATTATGAGCTTTCAAAACATTTTTAAAAAATTTGACCACAAATTGGACCCCCATCTTTTTGCACCAGCCCATTCGCTAAGATAATCAACTTATATATACCTCTATGCAAGCATTTTTATGCATGTTAATATTGTTGATCCATTACGTTTTTGAAAATAGTTGCATAAATGTATGAACTATTGGTCTATTATCATTGTATAAACAATTGTATAACATATAATTCAGTCAACCTATCCTTTGATTTAAACTATAAATGTTAGATGTGATATTGCTTAACATATTGCTTTCAAGCTTTTAAAAAATGTAGCCCTTAGCCTTATAAGGGGTTGAGAGCATTGGATATATTTGATATCATTGTTATTCAAGTGTTTTGGGTTAAGATTGTATAGATGTCAGTACCAGTGGATTTAAATCACATAGTTGTAATGGTTTTCCAAATTTGAGAATGGTAAAAGAATGGAATCCTTATTCGATAGTCTTTAAAATTTTAGGGTAGATAATCAAGATATGTTTTTATTAGATAAGCTAATAATTTGATCATTTCATGGGAAACATTCTATAATAGTAGCAAAGTAACATTGTTTTCATGTACATAAAAATACACATCCAAAACATATTTTTAAGAAAATTAAAACTATTAAAATAACTCTTAAATAAATAACTCTTAAGTTTATAAAAATTCAAAGAAAAAATCAATTAAAAATATAAACATGTATATATGAAGAAAAAAAAAACTAAATAAAATAAGTTTTAGGTAAATAAAATAATTCTTAAGTAAATAAAATAGCTCCTTAGTAACTAAAATATTTTTTAAGTAAATAAAAGTAATTTCCAAATGGAAATAAATTAAATAATTTTAAAATAAAATAAAATGATTTTAAAGTAAATAAATGAACTTAAGATGATATTCTTATATTTATACTAGTAAACATAAAAACTATAATATAAATTGAATTAATTAATTTTTTGCATAGATGGTTGTCGTTGCACCAAAAGATTGACCTGTTAATGTTTGATACAATCACCAGAGTTAATGAATCCACAAGAGGTGGTTAAGCCATGTAACGAACCTAAGTGTCAAGCTGCACCAAGGAGACCAAGCGACACACCATCTTGCAACAATCCCCCCAGCGCAAGCGAGGGGTTCGAACCCATGACCTCAGCTCTGATACCAATTGTTGCATAGACAGTTGTCGTTGCACTAAAATATCAACCCGTTAATTCCTGATACAACCACTAGAGTTAATGAATCCATGAGAGGTGGTTAAGCCATGTCACAAACCCAAGCATCGCGCTGCACCAAGGAGACCAAGGGACACACCATCTTGCAACAATCTTTACACATTTTTTTTCAAAACCTCTTCATATATATTTATCTTTATTTTTCAAACTTAACAATTATTAAATGGGGTTAATTTTATTTTGATATATACATTAAACAAATGATAATGAAGTAGTAATCTACACTTGTGAATTAATAAATTATTAAAAAATTATATTAATCATTTTTAAAAATTAATAGTTGTGGTTTTTCAAAACCTTTTCTTACACATTTTTCTTTTCACATAAAACAAACATATGATAATGAACTTGTGATCTAAACTTTGAAACATGATTATAAAAATACACTCATTCTAGATTTTACTACCTTAACCTCTACAACCTCACTTACAATGTAAGAATAACAATATTAAGATTATTTTCTTTCATTTTAATCCATAATTTCACACCCTCCAAGAACATGTGTCACTCCCATCATCCAAAAGTGACACTCTTTTAGAATTTTCAAGATCTCCAATCCACATGGACATTGTTCCATCTGATGATAAAATTATACATGGTTAGAAAGGTAAGAGACAATTTGAAATTATTGTGGTATTTTTTACATAAACATAAAAAATATTCAAACCTAAAGGGGAGCATGCTCAAAATTTAGTGATTTTTCTATATTTTGCAAAAAATCATCTTTAGGTATTAACATGCAAGTCCAACCCTAAGTTGGGTTGGATGTGTTGGTTATAGAGCTTGATCTTATTGGTTCTAGAGCTTATTTCATAACAGGTAGGTTGCAATGCCCCCAAAATCCATAATGTATATTTTTTCATTATAAATTTGGACTATTCTTTGTTAGGTCATAGATCTGATGATAAAGGTTATGTTGGTTTTTCTTACCCTAGAAGTCAAACCCCCTTTTATTTTGTATTTCTTTGTGAACCTATTCCTAACACTAATATCAAAGTTGTACATTTATTTGGCCAATAAAATTGAGATGGTTTCCTAGTTTGAGTAGAAGAAATGTCAAAAGAAGGAAAGTTTAGGGTTGCGAAGTTTAATGGAAAAAACAACTAGTTATGGAAGATAAAAATGGAAGGCTATCTATAATAGAAGGATAGTTTCTTATCATTAGGTGGAAAATATTTAAGAAGTTGGTGAATATGACAGATCGAGAATGAGAGATTATTGATAGAAAGGTAATAGGAACGATATGATTATGGTTGGTAATATCAGTGGCTTTCAACATATCAAAATGAATGAAAACAGTGGATGTGATGTTGGTATTGGTTAGAATATATGAAAAAACCTCAACTTCCAACAAATTTTTTATTACGAAATATTTATTTAATATGAAAAAATTAGAAGGTGGGTCTATTACTGATCATTTAAATTATTTTAACATGTTCATCAGTCAATTAAGTTCTATAAATGTAACCTAAATGATGATGAGGTTAGGGATCTCTTCATTTTGTGCTTATTTCTAGAAAGTTGGATTAGCTTAGTCATGGTTGTGAGTAACTCTATCTTTGGTTCAAGAAATTTAAAGTTTGATGATGTTGTTGGTGTTATACTTAGCAAGGAAATATGATAGAAAAGCACAAGTGAGACATTAGGTAATGCTTTAACTATGGATAACATGGGAAGATAAAGGGAGAAATGAAAGATCCTAAGAAATCATGTGAATTCTAAGAAGGGAATATCCAAATCTAGAGGAAGGGCAGAGTATTGGAATTGCATGAAGAAAGGACACCTAAAGAAAGAATGTTGGTATCATAAAGGAAAACAAGGAGATGGAAAAAATGAAAATAATAAGGAAGCAAACGTAGCAAGTAATGTTTTGTAATATGATTTAATCCTTTCATTAGATAATATTACCGATTCTTGGGTATTAGACTCAGAGGCTTCATTTCATGCTACACCCCATAAGAAATATTTTGTAGGTTATGTTCAAGGTGATTTTGGATAGGTTTATTTGGGTGATGATGAACCATGTAAATTATTAGAAAGGGTAAGATATAGATAAAACTACCAAATATAAATAAATGGTTGTTGAAAGAGGTGAGGCATGCTTATGGTCTAAGAAAAAATATAATTTCAATAAGGAAATTAGGAAGTGAAGGTTGTACAATTACATTTATAATGAATTTGTGGAAGGTTACTAAAGGATCATTGGTAATAGCAAAAGGAAAAAAGGTAGGTACTGTGTGCATGAAAATATGTTCAAAGTGAATGATTTAGCTATTAAACCAAACAAACACAAATATAAGAAAATACTCAGGTTAAGCTCAAGTAAGTCAAACAAACATAAATTTCAATGAAAATGGACTATGTTAACTTGTCCATTGTGTATATTTTCCCAAGTTGATTAGTTTGATGTACATACTCACTCAAAATTTTGGTAGCATAATAACGCTCCATAGCAAAGGTGAATGATTTAGCTATTAAACCAAACAAACACAAATATACGAAAATACTCAGATTAGGCTCAAATAAGTCAAACAAACATAAATTTCAATGAAAATGAACTATGTTAACTTGTCCATTGTGTATATTTTCCCAAGTTGATTAGTTTAATGTGCATGCTCACTCAAAATTTTGGTAGCATAATAACGCTCCATAGCAAAGGTGTGTGATTCTATATGGCTAAGTGTTGAGGAGATAAATAGATTTTGGGATGGATAAGATCAATGGATAGGATGAAATATTGAGATCAAAGGCTAGGATTAAGGAGGATCTCTCAAGGTATGAGATTGTACCAAGTGGCACAAGAAGGATGAATGAGAGGAGGAGAGGGGTGATTTGGAGTACCATAGAAGATATTCCATAAAGGAATTTATTGTCTAAGAGGACAGGGGGGGGGAATAAATGAAATTTTAATTCCTTTGAGTACTTTTGGTAGCAAGACTCATCTACCCAAGGACATGAGGTCTTTTCCAAAAAGGGAAGGATTTATGAAGGGAGGACAAAAGAGGACGATGAAAGGTTTGAACTCACTTAATCAAGGATTAAATGTATGTACATGATTAGGGAGGTGGGTTTGGTGTAGATTAAGGGATAATAATAAAATGTAGAGGATGTGACATGTGTAATAAGAAAATATAGAAGAAAGGGATATGGTGGTGTTAGGAATAGAAAAATAATTAATATTAATTCTTTACCTTAGGTTAGAACTCATGCGTAATAGGAGGAACGAGTTTGGAATGAAGAATGGGATAGGAAAATATTAATTAAATAATAATTAATATCTAATTAATATAGGAATTAGAGATAAGATGAATTAGGGTAAATTGACCAAAATATAATGGTTAATTTTAGGTGTCTACAACTACATTATATTTATGTACTATTAATTGTGATTTTTCTATTTCCTTAGCTTCTATAGGAATAGATGCAACAATATGGCACCATAAGATTAAGACATGAGTGAGAAGGGGATGAAGATTCTCTAGTCATGGATTTTTTTGCCAAGTTTGAAGCAAGTTGATTTGGATTTCTATAAAAACTATGTTTTTAAATAATAAAAGAGAGTAAGAGTCTTAGACTTGGGAAGTAAAAAAAGAGTGAAAACTTAGAGCTTGTAATTTAGCTACATGGGGACCATCTCAAGTATCATATCTTGGTGGATCTTATATAATTATGTTACTTTTATCAGATGATGCAAATAGAAAAACTTGGGTTTATTTCATTCAAAGAAAATATGATGTATTTGATACTTTTAAGAAATAGAAATATTTGGTTGAGAATGAGACATTAAATAAGATGAAGTATCTCAAATCAAATAATGGAGGAAAATAATGCAACAAGGAGTTTGATAGTTATTGTTCATACCATGGGATTTGTAGACAAAATATGGTTATAGGAACACCACAAGAAAATGGCATTTCAGAAAGGATGAATAGGACAATCATGGAGTATCCAAGGAGTATGAGATTATATGTAGGATTGCCATTATAGTTTTGGGAAGATGCTATGGATACTATTGTTTACTTAATAAATAGAGGGCCTTCAAGTTCCCTCGTTGGTGGTATTCTAGAGGATGCATGGATAGGTAAAAAGATAAACTATTAATTTTTGAAAACTTTTGGTTGTGAACCATTTGTCTATATTGAGATAGAAAATAGAACAAAGATTGACACAAAATCCAAGAAGTGTACTTTTATTAGATATGGAGTTAATAGTTTTAGTGATCACTTATGAGATTATGAAAATCATAAAATCCTTAACATTAGAGATGTGATTTTCAAAGAGATGGTCATTTACAAAGATCAATTGTAGGGAAATAAATAGGAAAAGGAAAGAAATAATATATGGTGCTTGATGAAATCACATAAAATGTTGTTCTAGCACAAGAAAATTAAAATGTTAAATAAAAAGAACAATAGTAGGTACCTCAAACTCCTACAAGAAGATCTACCAAGTTAAGTAGACCCCCTTAATGATACTCACCTTCATTGTATTATGTATTATTGTTTGATTTTTTAAACCAAAATGTTATGAAGTAATATAGTTAGAAATAAGAAAGAAGTTGGAGCAAGGTATGAAAGAGGAAATTGAATCCTTGGTACAAAACAAGACTTGGAAAGTTTATTTTAGCTACTTGAAGGTAAAAGAGAATTACAAAAGAAATGGGTTTACATGATGAAGGAAGAAGATGGAGGAAAAAGGATGTACACTGAAAGACTTGTTGTATAGGGTTTTGCAAAGAAAATATTTGAAGTATTGAACTATTTTAAGTCTAGTCCAGTAATTGTAGTGATGGAAAATGTATACCTTTTAAAAACATTTTCTCACTTGTTTGGGCCCTCCTAGTTAAAATGGACTTAATAATGCCTTAATTTAGTGTCATAAATTGTATTTATTTACATCTTCACACTAATTTTTGGGTCCTCTTAATTAATTGAACTTAATTACACCTTAATTGGCCCTATAATTCATTTACAATCCTAATAAATTGCATTTTCTAAAAGGGAAAATAAAAAATAATTAATGCTTACACAACACTTTACCTTGAGCAATTTGTGTTCCAGGAATAGGGACCTAGGACCCATTTGCCCATGGGCGAATGGGTTCTCCCTAGGCCTTTGAACCATATTTTAAATTATGTTTTTGGAAAGATTTTAATGTCACTAAGTGTATATTCAGATGTCGACTTGTGATATTTGAATTTCGGGAAATGAAGGATACATACCTATAAATACAAGGTTATTTTCTAAGTTTCACCTAGAGTTTTCAAGATAGAATTTTTATGTGACATCACAAGAGCTGAACCTTTATGATCAAGAGAATTCAAGGGAAGAAATATTAGATTTTCATTGTAGCAATCAAGATCTAATCATCATGTCAAATTCTTCTTTCATCATGCATGTTTGTGGAGCTAACATTGTGATGTAGGCTTCATGAACCATTCAAGTGTTCAAAGCATTATTTCAATAAAGATTCAAGATCAAGATCCACATCCATTTCAGCCATCTCATGCAATTTGCAGATCTACATTATCAAGGTTCATTCAAGGGTTTGTTGAGTGGTAACATAAATTTTTTCATTCTTCATTCTCTCTTTCAATTTTTCATTTCATTTCAAGGTTTGAATACCAAAATGGGGTTTGACCAATGAAAACCCCCATTCACCAAAAAAAACATTTTTCTCTCTTGTGTGTGTGATTGTAGATTTAGATTGAAGAAGGCTTGAAGATCTTTTGAATAGAAAAATTGAAGAAGTTGTCAAAGTTGTCATCTTTTCACGAAAACTTAGATCCTGAAGTTGTTTTAGATTTTCTGACATGAAACCCAAAGAATATGGAAGTACGGAATAGGACTTGAGGCTCCCGAAAGTTGTAGAAAAACCCTCACTAGAGACTCATTTTCCCATGGGTGAATGAGTCCCAGGTAGACTTCCATAAACAACATTTTGTGAAAGGTACACAAGATTCTCCCCTTCTCAAACCTGCATTCTATTTTCTATTTTTGTTAGCATTGAGTTTCATCTTCAAGATCCATGTGTTAGATTAAATTTTGGAGTTATTTTACTATTTTTATTTTTTCTCCTTAAAGTGTTGTTCAACCTTGACCCCCATACTCAAGCATAAAAAGAAACCAGTAGATTCCCCCATTGAATTGATTCACCTAAAACAGTTGTTAGTCAATTCTTTGTGGGGATATTGTTTTTTGAATGATCGTGGGAAGATAGGTTACCTTAGTTTCCATACTTTGTATAAACCTCCCCATTTTCCCACCTTATCATTTTGGTGAACCTGACTTTTAAGCATTGTATTTTTTCTGATTTTGGAGTCCATTTTTAGTCCTAGATCTAGGTCTTGCATTCATTTGCATTGCATTGCATTGATTTTCATCTCATTTAGGGATGGTCACTTGCATTAACTTGCATCTCATTTAGGGTTTTAGGTTTTCATTTTTGTAATTTTTAAAATCTAGAGAAATAAAAAAAATCAATCATTTTGCAAAGAATTTACTTATTATTTCATGATAAGCACTTTAAAACAGAAAATTGAATCAAAATTTTATTTCAAATTAGGTCTCCTGGTTTTCTATTCAACATCATTTTTCACTTGCATTTAGATTTCATTTTCCTGAAATCTGAAATTGTAACCACCTGTCTCAGTCCAGAATCAGAAAAGCTTAAAAATTATCTCAAAATTTTGTAAAATCATTTTTAAAAACCCTGAACTAGGACCTAATCGCCCAAAGGTGAATAAGTCCTTGGTTAGGGATTTTTCCTACATTTATGGGCATCAAAATCTCTATTTTTGTATTTTTTTTTGTTGTTTTCAATTTGTTGTTTCAATTTATAGAATTTCTATTTTCTAAAATTGATCATATTAAGGTTAAATTGTCAAAATCAGTGCATTGTTTCAATTGAAAATTTCATTTAAACAACATCATTTTCATGGTTTTTCATAGTGTAATCAGAAACTTATCTTGTCTAGAATTTGAAAAATTGCTATCTCCTTTTACATGTTTGCATTGTATTGATTGTTAGTTGCACTCATCTAGTGCTTGTCCTTCATTTTGGGTCCACCTAGGTTTGTGAAACTTGTATGAGCTTCACAAATTGGTGTCCTATTGCTAATACTGTCGTGAGACGTAGTTCGATACTCATGTCATCCTATGATACATCAATCACTATGGATCTTGGGCTCTCTAACTCTTTCACTCATAGTGTTGACACTAGTCAACCCACTATGGATCATACCTTTGACACTTCATTCCCTATGACCTCCTTACCAACAACCAATGTTACTAATGTTGAAACAATGGTTGCTAACGTTCCTCAAGAGAACCTTGGAAGAATGGATGAAGAATTAGAGAAATTGAAAAATTTTGTGAGTTTTGATTACATTGCTAGTAATGTGTTTCCTATGATAGAAAACATAAGAAAGCTTATTAGAAATGACCAAGGACTAGAAATTTTGCATAGCATTGGTTACATCATTAAACATCACATTAACAATAACAATAATGATTCTACGCATGCTACAATCAACTTCATTGAAGCTAAACCTCGTAAGGGATTAACCAATATGCCCCGGGATGTTGCTTTCTCACACAATGACATACTTAAACATGCACCTGATGGTCCTCTTTATATAGTTGGAAGAATTAATGACAAGCCTATTAATGGGATATTACTTGATCCTATTTGTCTAGAGAATGTGATCACTGAAGAATACTTATTTGTGCATGATCTTTATCAAGATACTTATGAAAACCCGAAAGAATGGATCAAAATGCATAATGGTTTTGCTTGCCCTATGATAGGTTCAATAACTCTTCCTCTAAAAGTTGGACCAAAATCATTACATGTCTCCTTCTCCATCATCACATCATTGGACCAATTTTTTGTGAAGTTAGGGTACACATGGCTTCACTCCATGAATGTCGTCTCATCGGTTTTGCATAAATTTTTAAAGTTTCTATTTGGTAATGAGATATTTATTGTGCATCATAGTGGCTTTAATCCCATGTCTTCCCATGGGAATTTCTCATTAGATTTATTTTGTATTGAACCTATTGAGCTTGTTAGGCCTCATGAAGACTTCTTTTTCAAATCCTATCAAAATTTGAAGGCAAAGTGCATAGCAAAGTTATCCCTTACCAATATGCCTAAACCCATGATTGAGCTTGCTATCTGTGATGAGACCATGATTGAACCAAAATCCCTTCCAAGTAACCAATACCAACCTATGAAAAATCCTTCACCCATTTGGTATAAGAGACCATGAGATAACCAAGTAAGTCACATTGTTCCTCCTAAAGTAAAACAAGTTTATAAAGTCAAAGAGAAAGTGGTTGAACAACCTCCCATGGTTCCTTTTGTTCCTCCCTTAAGGGAAGAAAAGAAACATATGGTTGAGAAACCTGCTCCTACACAATTACAACTTGAAAATTGAACAAAGAGAAACCAAAATGCTAGAGATCATAGGCATAGATGTCATGCTATTGCTCATCTGATACAAGAAAAAAATGAAAAAAAAACAACTGAAGCAATACAAGATGATTCTACACCTTCGCTGCAACATAAAATCTCTACAACATAGCAAGACAACAACCTTCTATGGATATTATCATTAGACCTCCTATTGTGATAAACTTGGATGATTATAATGAAACTAAAAAAAATGATGAGGAAGTGCATAATGAGCCGAATTCATTGTTTTCCTCTTCCAAGAGCTTAAATGATAACAACTGTGATGATCCTCCTACAAAGAGTGATTCACTACGTGTTGAGCTTGGTGATTGTCCTAGTTTGGAGATTGTCCTAGTTTGGCGATTGATGTTTTCCCTTTGGCTAGTTGTCCACCTTTTGCATACGATGAAAAATATTGGGATGTAGATGACCTGCTATAGGTTGACTCATATGTGCCCTACTAGTCTTTTGATTTTTTTTCTTTTTCATGTTCTTTATGTGATTGCATGTGTGTAATTTGATCCCCCATATTGTTATCTTTGTTGTGTCTTCATGTTCATTCCTCTATTTTTACCTACATTCTTCTATATGTCATAAACCTTTATTTTTCTCTTTTGTCTTGTGTTTTCCTTTTGGGGATGACGCAAGGTGTCGAGACATTTAGGTCTCTTCCATGTTGACCCAAAAGCTTTTATTTTTTTTCTCTCTATGTGTCATTCTTCCTTGATCCATGAGTTATTTGGGGAATGCTGACATTTTCGAGCTCTATAATATCATTGTAGCAAAGACATACACTAACCCTAAATCCATGGATCCCTTATGTGTTATTTTGGGATTTCATGTTGGGGGAAACCCCTCTCTTTCATGATGTAGCTACATTTGGAAACATATGCTTGACATAGGGATTTCCAAATAATCTCTCATGTCTCCTTTATTATTAGAATTTAAATCATGTTGTTAATTTAAAGTAATTACTCATAGTTACATGGTGTTAGTAATTTCTTTAAAGTGGGGGCATACATTTCCATTATCATTTTTAATTTTTTTTTACTATATCTCATGTTTCATAGTGCAGTATTCTTGACTCACGTGATGCATCTTCTTCTTGGTGTCATTGGGTTTGATGTCCTCCAAGAGTGTGACCTTTCTTAGCACACAACTCTCTCTTAGTGGTAATGTTATGCGTTGTATTCCCTAATTTGTGAATCTTTTATCTTAGACTTTTCCTCTCTTGGAGACATTAGGCATAATGTTCCCTAAGAGAAGACCTTACATGAACCAAGAAAAATCCCTTTGAATGGGTGTATTTGCATTTTGTCCATAAGTGTTTAGAATAGCGCAACTTGTTAACCTTATGAAGCTCGAAGTTCATATTTTGTGGTGCCTTATCAAAGTTATTAGATGTATAAATTTGGTATGGTTAGTATGATGAGAGTTTGTAGCCCTGACATGAATTTTTCATTGTATGGTGAGAGCTTGTAGACCTGGCATGACTTTCTCACTTAGCCACTCTTTGGGGGCTCACCTAGTGGATGGCCCAAGGTTCCACTAGCCCGTGTGAGTGTGCATTGTTGTTTGCATAGTGAACATCATGTTTCACTTGTAAACATTTTTGGAGAAACAACTGAGGCTTGATCCACATCAAGTTGGAAAAATAGTTGAGGCTTGATCCACCCTTTTTCCTTTTCTTTTATTTTAGTCTTTGACATTGTATGATTGAGTATCTTGTCATTGTTGAATACATATATGTTTAACATAGGCATGTGTCTCTTTGTGCCTTTATTGGTTTTGCCATGATATCTTAGATCTTGGGGGCTTGATCATCCTCCTTGACCTTTGTTATCTTATCCTTCCAACAATTTTATAGTTAGACCTCTCTTGATTATCTACTTTAGTGTGATTTTGTGCTTGCACTCATCCTCTCACTAAAGTGGGGCCTAAATGTAATGACGAAAAATGTACCCCTTTACATTTTCTCACTTGTTTGGGCCCTCCTAGTTAAAATGGACTTAATAATGCCTTAATTTAGAGTTGTAAAATATATTTATTTACATCTTCACACAAAGTTTTGGGCCCTCTTAATTTATTGAGATTAATTATACCTTAATTGTCCCTATAATTCATTTACAAGCCTAATAAATTACATTTTTCGAAAGGGAAACCTGACAATTTAATTAATTCTTACACATAACACTTTACCTTGAGCAATGTGTGTTCTAGGAATGGGGACCTTGGACCCATTCGCCTATGGGAGAATAGGTCCTCCTTAGGCCTTTGAACCACATTTTAAATTATGTTTTTGGTAGGATTTTAATGTCTCTATGTGTATATTCACATGTCAACTTGTGATATTTGAATTTTAGGAAATTAAGGATACATACCTATAAATATAAGGTTATTTTCTAAGTTTCACCTAGAGTTTTCAAGATAGATTTTTTATGTGACATCACAAGAGCTGAACTTTATGATCAAGAGAATTCAAGGGCAAAAATATTAGAGTTTTATTGTAGCAATCAAGATTCAATCATCATGTCAAATTCTTCTTTGCATCATGCATGTTTGTGGAGCTAAAATTGTGATGTAGGCTTCATGAACCATTCAAGTGTTCAAAGCATTATTTCAATAAAGATTCAAGATCAAGATCCACATCCATTTCAGCCATCTCATGCAAGTTGCAGATCTACATTATCAAGGTTCATTCAAGGGTTTGTTGAGTGGTAATATATATTTTTTCATTCTTCATTCCCTCTTTCATGTTTCATTTCATTTCAAGGTTTGATTACCAAAATGGGGGTTGACCAAGGAAAACCCCCATTCACCAAAAAAAAACATTTTTCTCTCTTGTGTGTGTGATTGCAGATTTAGATTGAAAAAGGTTTGAAGATCTTTTGAAGAGAAAAATTAAAGAAGTTGTGAAAGTTGTAAAAGTTTTCAAAGTCATCTTCTCATGGAAACTTAGATCCTGAAGTTGTTTTAGACTTTTCAACACTAAAACCCAAAGAATTTGGAAGTGCAGAGATAGGACCAAAGGCTCCCGAAAGTTTTAGAAAAACCCTCACCAGAGACCCATTCGCCCATGGGTGAATAAGTCCTAGGAAGGCTTCCAGAAACAACATTTTGTGAAAGCTACACAAGATTCTCCCCTTCTCAGACCTACATTATGTTTTCTATTTCTATTAGCACTGAGTTTCATCTTCAAGATCCGAGTGTTTTTTGACCTTGACCCCCATCCTCAAGCATAAAAAGAAACTAGTAGATTCCCCCATTGAATTGATTCACCTAAAAGGGTCATTAGTCAATTCTTTGTGGGGATCTCATTTCTTGAATGATTGTGGGAAGATAGGTTACCTTAGTTTCCATACTTTGTATAAACCCCCTATTTTCCCACCTTATTAGTAATAAAAGACTTGCATCTTGAACAATTATATGTAAAGACAAATTTTCTCCATGGGGATTTGGACTTGAAGAGATTTATATGTAGCATCCATTGGAGTATGAGGTCAAAGGGTAGGAGAAATTTGTATGTAAGTTGAAGAAGAGATTGTATGGCCTAAAGCAAGCTTAATGGAAATGTTATTTAAAATTTAACAAGTTTATAACAAAGAAAGGTTATATAGTAGATGTCATTCTAGCCATTATGTTTATTTCAAGAGACTAGATAATGGTGGCTATATCATCTTGTTATTGTATATAGATGATATGCTTGTTATAGTGTCTAACATGTAGGATATAGATGTATCTAAAATAAAATTATCTAGTTCATTTTCAATGAAGGATTTGGGTGATGCAAAACAAATCCTTGGTATGAGAAAAATAAGAAACATGAATAAATTTTATACAATAACATTGTATTAGAGTGAGTACATAGAGAATATGTTGAAAATATTTCATATGTAGGATTCCAAATATGTTAGTGCACCTTTTCCCAACCATTTTAAATTGACTAAGGAGATGTGTCCCAAGACACAAGATGAGATAGACTACATGTCCAAGGTTCCATACTAATCTAAAATTGGTAGATTGATGTATACCATGGTGTGCACAAGGCCAAATATTACACATGTACTGTGAGTTGTGAACAAGTCTATGAACAAACCAATCAAAGAGCATTGGAACACAATAAAGTGGATTCTTAAATATTTGAGAGTTACTACTACCTAAGTATGATGTTTAAAAGGTTCCAACTCTACTCTACAAGGATATATTAATTCAAATATGGTAGGTGATATAGATAAAAGGAGGAGCACTACATGGTATTTTTTTTGTAGGTGAAATAGTAGTAAGATGGATTTCCAAATTGTAGTTTAGGTTGTTGCACTTTCAACAACAGAAGAAGGGTATGTATCTACTATAGAGACTAGTAAAGAGATGGTTTGGTTACAAAGATTTATGGAGGAATTAGGAAAGAAGCACAAGGATAGTAGGTTGTATAGTGATGTCCAAAGTTCCAATCATCTTACCAAGAACTCATCCCTTTATTTTAAGACTAAAAATGTACTACTCATGTATCATTTCATACAATCAATTTTGGAAGATGGATAGTTTAAGTTGGAAACAATACACACTAGCCAAAATATTGTAGACATGTTAAAAAAATGCAATAAGTTGAGAGAAACTAATTTCTTGCTATATTTTAGTTGGCCTTCAGGGATGATGGTGTAGATGAGAAACTTACCAAGTCCAAAGTTGTAGCCTAGTCCGATAGGTGCAGTAGAAGTGGAGTTGTTGTAATAAGTCTCCAAGTGGGAGATTGTTGGTGGAGCTTGATTATCTTCCTGGAGTTGTTGTGATCAGTCTCTAAGTGGGAAGTTGTTGGTTATGGAGTGCACTTTTGAAATCCACACACACACACACACTATATATATATATATATATATATATATATTCATTGTAAATTTGGACAATTTATCATTAGGCCATAGATATGAGAGTAGAGGTTATGTTGGTTTTTCATGCCCTAGAAGGAAAACCCCTTTTTATGAGGGAACTATATTATGGCTAAGTGTTGTATTGTATTATGTGTGGAGACTGTGAGAGAGCAAAGAGAAAGTTACAACAAATGTGTTGTAGGTTGTATGCCTTCATTTTTTTGGACATAATAAAGAAATGACTAGTTTTTTCTTTGAGGATGTAGGCCATATTATGTGAACCATTTATATTTTAATCTCTATATTTTTTGTTATTTTATATTTTTTTCTACATTCCTTTTATTGTATATTGCTTTGCAATCCTATTCTTGATAGGATGTACAAGACAATTCCAATCCTAAGGGTTGGTGTTTTCTAATATAAGTTATCTAACACACTTGTGTTATATATAGAAAATAAAAAAGTTTAAAAGAATCTACTTTTTTATTTTATTGAAATAAAAATGTGAGCATGTTAAGTTTAAAAGTGTTTACTTATTTTATTTTATTAAAATAAAAATGTGAGCACATTATAATACATTCATGCTATATTCACGAAGGACCAAAAAGTGTTTGGCCACCTTTTGGTCCCCCATCTTTGTGCACACACCCTTTATTGAAGAGGATATGGGAAGTGGATGTAGGTAGAACAAAGAAGTCTAGATCCACTTTGAAAGCCTACAAAGGTGAATTAGGGAAGAAATTAAGAATTTTTTGGGAATTGGGAGTGGAGGGCTAGACATCAAGATGAGGAAAGGAGAAATAAGACATATTGAAAGACCCCAAATGTCCAAAAAAAGAGGAAGCATGAGGTAGGAGGATATAGCATGTGTCTAGTTAAAAATAAAAAACCCACAAATGAGGAAATAAATAAAAAAATAAAATGCAACAAGAAATGATAGAGTTTGCAAAGATTATATGTGGGAATAGATGTAAGAATAAGACTTTAGACAAGAGAAATAAGATTGGTGGTCCACTAGAAACCCACAAAATCATAGAAGCACCAAAAAATGACCAAAACATATTTGGAATGCAAGGCTTTTGGGTTTTTTTCCAGCAACTTCTAGCAATTAATAGGGATATGGAGGAAAGAACTAACATTTGTGTAAATTTAACCAAAATTGGACCATACAAAGGCTTATAAGATTGGTTATATATGATGGGAATTGTGAGGTCAAATGGACAAAGGGGCCTAAACCAAGAAAATTTAGGAACCAACACCAACTACATAGTCTATAATGCAACCATTTAAAAAAATTACAAATAAGATAAATAGAAAAAGATTCAAGTAAAAAAAAAACCATTTAACTAAATATTTTGCACTAAACAAGTTCATAAGTGTATAATGATTTAAACTACATATAGGTACCCTTCTTATCTTCTTCCCAAATTATTTGATTTTCCTACCAAAATGATGCTTAATTATTCTCATAGAAAACATTAGGCACTAGTGTGAACATAATCCTAAAAAATAGTGCTTATTTCATCAAAATTATAGAATAGGTTTCATTATAGTCTCCCACATCCATTTAATATAAAAATTAGCAAATAAATATTTTTTCAATGCAATGCTATAAAATAATGAACATACCAATACTATGATAAAGTAATAAAATTAGATTTTCAACACTATATGACCTTGTTTATAATTTCAATGCCTTGGTTTTGTGTTTAGTATATAACTACCAAATTTTCCAATAATAATATTGATTCAATTTGACAAAAATCTAATGCTAGAAACACATTTTTACCACTTTTCTCATGCTAAACACATAATTTAATCATATTTACCACATCATTCCTCCCAACAAAAATCTTTAATACTTAAAGATTAGCCAATTTCCTAAATTCTTTTGGTAAATATTTATATATAAAATCCTCCTTCCAAATTAAAAATGTTATAAATTTGTAGAGGGTGTATAATTTCTAGAATAAAAATTATTGCAAGAGGAATGATGTAGCAAGGTTTGCAAAACAAACAAAATATCATGTGTAAACCTAGGCACAAACTTTAGGGCCTTTTGTAGCTTTGATACCATTGTGGCTCAAGGTTCAAGCATAAAATAAAATTGAGAATTACATTTACAAATGATGTAAAATTACATAGAAACTATATTATTTTTGGGTATTCTATATGATTACAATAGTAATGATCATAATAAATCCTTTCATACTTTAAAATTTTACAACCGATTTTTCCATAAGAGCTAACTATTAACTATCAACACAAATAATGAATTATTAAATTTAAATTATATAGTTATTAGACAAACTAATTATTTGATCATTACATGGAAAGACATTCTATAATAGTAGCAAAGTAACGTTATGTCCATGTACATAAAAACTAAAACACATCCAAAATGTATTTTTAAGAAAACTAAACTATAAAGTAAATCTTAAATAAATAAAATAAAATAACTCTTAAGTAAAAAAAAAAAAAAATGAATTCAATTAAAAATACAAAGATATGTATTTAAAATAAATAAATAAAATAATGTCTAGATAAATAAAATAATTGTTTAAGTAAATAAATAACTCTTTAATAACTAAAATAATTTTAAAGTAAATAAAAATAAAATAAATAATTTCAAAATAAAATGAAATGATTGTAAGATAAATAATTTTTTTTAAGATTAATATTTAATATTTTTAAATAAGTTTATTTAAAATATTTACACTAATAAATATAACAATTATAATATAAAATATATTAATTGATTTTTAAAAATATTTAATGATTTCTATATATACTTCTTTTTCAAAATTTATTTATATACATTTATCTTCATTTTTCAAACTTTATAAATATTCTTAAAAATATTTTATGATTAATTTTTTTTCTAATATAAATCACATATAATAATGAAATGTTAATCTACTAATAAATTAATAAATAATAAATTATATTAATACTTTTTGAAGTATTAAAACTTCTTGATACATATTTTCCCTTACACATAAGTCAGACATATGATAATGAAATGAGATAAAATTATAAAAATACACTCATTCTGTATTTGACTACCTCAAACTCTACAACTATGTTGTAATGACAACATTGAAATGAGACAAAATTATAAAAATACACTCATTCTGCATTTGACTACCTCAAACTCTACAACTATGTTGTAATGACAACATTGGGATTATTGGCTTTCATTTTATTCCATAATTCTCCACCCTCCTTGAACACATCCTTCAGTCCCGTCTCTGCAAACTTGCACTCTATCAGACTTTTAAGGAGCTCCAATCCACGTGGAACTTTCTTCAGATGGGGACACCTTCTTACATATAACATCTCAAGACGTGGCATCACTCCATCGTCTAATTCTGGCAATTCCTCTTAACACTGAAAAATCAGAAATTGTAAAATGACGTAGCTTAGGGAATCCCCCATGCTTCCCAAACCCCTCTGGCAGTGCCTTGCATTTCTCAAAATCATAAAAACTCAACGCTCTTAAGTTGGGCATCATTTCTAGTGCTGAAAATTCAGCACAATGGCAGCTCATTAGCGCCAATTGCTTCAGATTTGAGAAGCCACATATCCAATTTGGCACTACAAAGGAACGTAGCTCAAGGATTTCAAGATCCTTCATAGCTAACATTTTCTCCGATAGAGGTGGAAGATTACCTTCATTAGCAACCTGGTTGTCTATTAACAGAGAGCGCATCTTCACCAATGTGGCAAGGATCCCATCTTCTATACTTTTCAATTCATCCTCATGACAAATCTTTATCCACACTTCACGGAGGTTGACCAAATTGACAAAATGCTCCAACTTTAAGAATTCATTATCTTCAATGGATAGTTTATTAAAGCCATTGTTACTCAATACTTGTAAAGACACAAGATTGGATATTCCCTTGGGCATCGATACATCACGTAACTGGCCTATACCCAGATATTCTAGGCAATTTAGTTCACCAATCCAGTGAGGCAACCGTTCTAGCTTCTGGCAATCAGAAATGTCAAGGAAGCGGAGACTCTTAATGCTTTTCACACATTCTGGCACCTCGACAATCTTTGTCTCACGTAAATTCAAAACTCTGAGGAGCTTCAAATTTCCAACACAAGCAGGCAATGCCGAGATTTCAGTGCCACTCAAATCAAGAACACGCAAAACTCTCGCACCACTAACCAAGATTGCCGGGATATTTTGAATGCCTCTATTTAGTGAGAGAGAGAGAGTGCGAAGACGTGATGCAGAATATACCCTGTTGTTTACCAATACATTTACAGCACCATCATCTATGTTTTTCTTGCCCATTAAAATTCTCCGATAATTACTGTTCATTTGCACAGCTGGACCTGTTTTGAAGGCTTCCTCTATGCTAAATGCACATTGACTTTCTTTTGCTATACTGATGGCCAAATCAAGCAATAAATCATGTATTTTGAACCCTCCTTCTACTCTCTCGACCATACATAGACTCTGAAGATGAGATATATAATTCCTTCCAATATCTAGCTGGTCCTCTCCTTGAGGAACATATCCTTCTGCTACCCACAGGTTTATGAGATATTGGGAATCTATTTCCTCATCCTCGGGAAAGAAAGAAAAATATACAAAACAAGGCTTAAGATGAGTAGGGAGAGAATCATAACTCAACTTCAGAATCTGCATAATTGAGTCGTCGGCACAAGATGCAGCTTTCACCTGCCTCAATTTGGATTCCCACTCCCTTGACGATCTCTCGTCCGCCAGAGATGCTGCCACTGTTTTAACAGCCAAGGGCAATCTCCCACATTCCTCTTCTATTTCTCGAGCAGTCTTTTCAAGATGATGTGGTGGCTGATTGTGCAGGCAGTCAGGGAAGGCAAAAGCACAAAACAGGTTCCAGCTCTCTTCTTCTGGCAGAGGTTTTAACTCATAAACACGAGCATTCATATTTCTGCTCACATTTCTGCTTCGTGTCGTCACGACAATTTTGCACCGGTTATTATGCCCAGTTGGAAGGCCAAGTGCAGATATCAAGTCATCTTCCCCAGTTGCTCTCCACACATCATCCAGCACAATGAGACAACTTTTGCTTTCTAAATGGTCATGAATCAACTGTGCTGCTTGCATCTCACTTATCTGTCCATAAATGACCTCTTTCAACTTTGCTTCTTCCACCTCACTTACCTCTCTATTACTGGCATCTTTTGGTTTTAATTGCGAGGCCATGTCAGCTTGCAACTTTCTAAGGGAGTAAGTCTGAGAAATAGAAAGCCAGATTGACTTCTCAAAATTACCCTTTATTCTGTTGAAAACATTTTGCAGTAAAAATGTCTTCCCGACGCCGCCCATACCAACGACGGCAATGACAGGAGCGGCAGGGTCGTCAAGTAGGTGGAGTACTTCTTCAACCTTGGACTCAATAGCCACTGGCCGTGAACCTCTCTCCATTTGACTTGAACCCCTCCATTGCACATTCTGCGATGTACTCGTGGAAGGTTGCTCTGAATGAATCACATCCCCAACAAGCTTGAGCTCCGCTGCATCTTCCATGATGGACCTCATTCTATCTTTCACCTCCTTAATCCGACGTGCCATTTTATAGCGAAACACTAATTGAGAATAGCTGAAAGCACAGACACAAGAGGATTGTGGGCTTTCATTATTCATACCTCTATACTCAACGGCACATTCGTCCACTATGTCCTCTGCATCCCAAGCAATATCTGCAACATCCAGCAGCCAGCTTTTCACCTTCTCATTGTGTGCACTTTGGAGATCTGCTTCTCTAAGATAGCTTCTTATTTTTTTAAGCTTCTTGCTCAGCCATTCAAAGTCCTTTCTGAAGTTAAGGCAAAATGAAACCTCCTTGTATATCTGGTCTATCAGCATCCCGCCAAGTTTT
>VDFB02000017.1:548615481-548628087 GCA_007258455.2 Sequoia sempervirens
ATCCATGCATGGCATGGATGCTGCACTGCCTCCCTCGTTTCTCTCGCCCTCCGTGCAACGTACAAACTCTGTCGTCTGTGCCCGCACTGCCAACTCTGTCCCTGTTAGAGTAGAGTATAATTTTAAGGTTTATATTAAAAGATTAGATTATACTTTATCATTTTTTTTATTAAATAAATATTATATTTATTTTATTTCTTATTTAACTATAGTTTTAAAATTATAAAAAATATTTAAAATATTGATAAAATTTAAAATTTTGCTTTATTTAAGAACTGTAACCCTTTGGGGTTTTAGGACTTAGAGTTGTTAGATGAAATTATTATTTCATCTAAATAATAATAACTTATAAATTTATTAACTCCAAAATTTGTAAATAATAACATGTTAATTTTATTTTCAATAAATAAATTTAAATGAATTTGATTAATATATAAAATAAAGTTGTTATTTTAATTTACTAATACAAGAAGATTTCATCATGTTAATTTTATTTGTATTAGATATATGTTTCATTTAAATAAATTAAACAAACTTTTATTTATGTAAAATATGGTGTGTGGCATGTTTACCTATGTGTAATTTATTGTTTATCTATGCATAATTTAATATTTGTGCATCGCAATGACCATTTAGGAAGTAGGTGTTGGGAGTGACTAAGTCAAAGTGGTATTTTTTTATTGGTAATATTGATAGAACAAGAAGATATTCTAAAGATCTTTCTTGAGGCTACTTGTCAATTGGAATTATCTTCTACTATTGTTAAAAAAAATTAGAGTGACTAAGTCAAAGTAATTTTTGGGTGACTAAGTTTTATGTCCAATTAGAGTTAAGGTTCAATTAGGGACAACTATAGTTAGGGTTAGGCTTATGGTGTTCAAATATAGGGTTAAGGTTATAATTATGATTAGAGTTTGAAATAGTGTTACAGTTAGGGCTAGATTTCAATTAGGATTGGGGTTAGGGTGTTCAACTAAGGTTAGGATTATAATTATGATTAATGTTAAAATTAGTATTATAGTTAGGATTAAACTTTTAATTAGGATTAGGGTTAGGGTTTACTTAGGTTTAGGGTTAGAGTTAGAGTTAGAATTCTAGGACAAAGTTTCGGGTTAGAATTAAATTAAGGTTAGGGTTATCTCATATAAAGCTTAGGGTTAGAATAAGGGTTCCAATTAGGGTTAGAGTTCAATTAGAGTTTGGTGTTAATTAGTTTACGGTTCAATTAGAGTTGCAATGAGTTAATTAATTATGACATTCTTAAATAAAGACATAAATAAGAAAAATAATTCAAATATTTAAAAGAACAAATAAATAAATAAATAATTTGATTGCAAAGAGAAATCAAATATTTGATTACAAAGATAAATCAATCAAAAAAGAAAATTAGAGAATGATAACTCTCTGTGTATTTATATATATTAATATTTAATATATGTATGCTAAATTCTTTTTTTAGTTTTATTTTAAAAATTAAACTAAATTCTATTTTCTAAAATTCATAAAACATTTATTATTAAATTATTAAATTCATAATCAATTAAATTATAATGATTATGTAATATAAATGAATTAAATATTAAATTTAAATTTAAAAGTATTCTTTATATTGTATTTTTTTTTCATTTTTACATACAAACTTTTTTATATTGTAAAATTAAACTAAATTCTAATTGTAAAAAATATAAAATATTTGAAGTTGATAATTTTTAAATTTATTAATTGTGATGATATCCAAAAACTAAAAAATTCAAAATAACCAAATAGATTAATTACAAGTGACAACACACAAAATTCTACACTGATCAATACTAACCATGAACGTTGCATGAAATTTCAATCTTTTGGCTTATATCTAATTATTTTTAAAAAATAAAGTTATGGCAAATGCAAGCCAATTAATTCAAAGATTAGAACATATATAGGTGTGGCTCTTAATTATTGAGTACAACATTGTGCATTCTTATAGAATATTTTTTTGGTACTTGAGAAATATGGTCAAACAGTATAAATAGTATATTTGATCTAACTTATTCATATTTGCATTCCTTTAAAATTTAATCAAATATTATTATTGATCAATATAAATTTTAATTAAAAAATATAGAAATTATATCAAACTAAAATTTATGTTTAATTGTAAATATATTATTTTGAAATAGAAGTAAGGTTAAGGAAGATTCATATCATACATTTTTTTGTATGTTTAGATCAAACCATCTATCCTTTTGCATTATAAGCTACCAAAAATATGAGACCTTCTCTCTGTAGAAGTTATTGTGATGTATATACATTTGATTCTATATTATGATAGTAGATCTCCTTCCTTCTTTTGCATTGTAAGCTACCATAATATATGGTCTTAAAATCCTATTCATATTTTGAGCTTTTCTAAACTATTCAACACATCAAGAATTATGATGTGAGGTCTCCTTCAATAAAATAGGGCTTCAAAACCCTATTTATCTTAGAATTTTTTATAGATCACAAACCATACCCAACATCATGATATATTGCATACCATATTTAACATTTTGGTGCCACTTCATTCTCCCTATAATATAGTTTATCATTAGACAAATTAGGGTTTTAATCTAATTAGGGTTACATTTAATGTTAATATATTATGGGCTGCCCCAAAATATAGATTGATGGTTAAATAGAGAAATAAAAAAAGAAAGTGTAGGTTTAAACTTTGAAAAAAATGGTACACTACCCTTTATAATTTAATGATATATTTTAATTAAACTAATATGTTTCCATTTATAACATGATATACTAATACATTATATTAGTGTGATTAAAACTTGATGTAAAAACACACATAGTTAAATCCAAAACACTTTTACACTTGAGTTCAATGTTAAAAATAAAATATTATTCAATTTTAACACTTTTGATTAAGTAGATCAATTAAATAAAATTTATAAATTTATTAAACATATTTTTGAATACCTATTTTTTTAGTATATTTAATGATCTATTTAAACACAAAATATATAATTAGGTCAAGATAGTTACCAACTTATTGTTCAAAAATAATTAATGTTAATTTTTTCTATTTTAAAATATGGTGATTTTAACAAGTATTCTCTTTAAAAAAGTAAATAAAATTCAAAAAAATGAAAAAAAGGTGAAAATAAAATTCAATTAATATCAAATTATATTAAATACATTAACATCTAAATATTTATATTAAATTTAAATATTTTTACTTTCTATCTTATTTTATCTTAAATATTTCATAATCAAATTTAAAAATTAAAAATTAAAACTTATAATTAATTTATATTAAAAATATCAAAATTTTAATATTTAAATTAATTTAATAGAAATATGTTTTGAAAATTTAAATATTTTTTATATTAAATATTTATATATATTTTACATTAAAATAAAATTTTAAATATTTTTTATAATTTTAAAATTATAGTTAAATAAGAAATAAAATAAATATAATATTTATTTAATAAAAAAATGATAAAGTATAATCTAATCTTTTAATATAAACCTTAAAATTATACTCTACTCTGGGACAGAGTTGGCAGTGCGGGCACATACGACAGAGTTTGTACGTTGCACGGAGGGTGAGAGAAACGAGGGAGGCAGTGCCGCATCCATGCCATGCATGGATGCACCGGTAGAAATTGTTGCCTCTGCTTTGCCTACCTAGTGGCTCCTTTTTTTCATAACTGCAAATAGAAACCATGTGAAAGTAGGTATAAAGTTTTCATCTTTTTTGATTTAGGAAGGCGGCGTGGAAAGATCTGAAGCATCGTTTGTTTTTCACATCTTGACTTAACTTTATCCAGGTTAAAGCATGTGAAAGGCCGTGTACATCAGCTTTATATTGTCTTTAATGAAGAAGGTATAAATGGGTTGGGGCGGAAAGATGGGCTTATTTTGTTTATGCAAAGCCTTCCTCAGGCGATGACATCTCTTTTTCCTTATGCGGAGAGGGAGGAATTTTTTTGGAAGGGAACACCACCGCTAAAAGACCTACACTAATATCTGAGGGAGATAAGAAGTGTAGAAAAATAAATTGATCATATAATTATCAATAAATAAATACAAAGAAACAATGACACCTTGCCATAATGATTTATATGGATAAAAATAACGAGGAAATCCCTACATGTTCCAAAGAAACCAATGTTTTATTTAGTAATTAATGGTTGCAATACACTTGTAAGTGTAACTCTTTATAGTATTATCATCAAAAAGGGACTTGGAATAATTACGGTACCAAAATATTACCTACAAATCTACTACGAAACCTCCATCTCAAACACCTAATATTTAGGAGAAGTAATGCATGAAACGATCAAATGGTAATTAGGAAACAATGAACTAAAAATACCAAAAATGTGATACCCAAATCCTTAGTTAAAAATCTAATGCCTGAATCCCAAGATAAGTCCATGTGCTAAAAATAACATATCTCTTTCACCTACCATAAGCTCGTCATAATCCACTCACCAAATTGGCTACTCCATTTTGGCTCCATTCAAATATTTTTTTATGACATTTCATAACATACATAATAAGTTGGTCAACAAGTGTAACTTCTTCTTTCAACTCTTTTATGTGTCATAGATGCTCTTACATTTATGTAGTGGGAGGCCCAAATTTGAAAGACCATAACTATTTATTCAAGAAGTTAATATACTTACACATTTTTAAAAAATTATTAAGATCAAATGTTTCATGAGAGTTTAACTTGATTTCTTTGATTAATGCTTAGTTTGACCCTTTTTAGGCCCACATCAACCTTTAAAGCCTTGAAAGTGTATTTTTTTTGTAGCTAAAAAGCTATATATTTTTTTGTTATTAACATTAGGATGAAAGGTTGAGACACCTTTCCTAACATTCTCTTACTTTTTTAACACCTCATAAGAGAAAAGAGAATATATGTGAGGCTGAGGGGGCTATATATTTATTACACTGCCTAAACAATTTTGTATTGATTGGCTTCATTAATGCATCTACAAAAAATTATAAAATATTAATTTTCTTTAACAACATCCTCCCATCCTCTAGCATGTCACCAATAAAATGGTATTATACACCTATGTGTTTCATCCTTACATGAAAGGTTAGGTTCTTTACTATATATGGCACTCAAAATATAAAAAAGAACTCATATAGTTACTTGAATTATCTCCACACATGAATAAAATCTATTAAGCTATATGGCATCCATACATTCCAAAGTAGATTCCATGTACTTAGTCTCTATGTTGGATAAAGTGATCACATCATGCCACTTTCTTATCTAATTGATAGCACCATCAAATGAACTAAATAATACCCACTAGTGGATCTTCTATTGTTGACATCTCTTGCTCAATTTGAATCCAAGAATACCAAATTATTGTTTGTCCCCTTCAAAATCACCATGAACATGAATAGAGTACTAAAATGTATCCAACATATATCTAAGGAACCTCTTAAATACATATCAATGATCTTATCTAGGATTCATAATGAATCAACTAAGGAATCCCACAAGGTAAGCAATTTCTTTAGTTTAGTATAAACTATGACATACATTAAAATCTAAATTATACTAGCATGAGGAACATAATTCATATTCTCCATCTCTTATGGTGTAATGGGACATTACTCAACTAAAGGCTTAGTTCCCAAGAAATAAGAACCCTCAAAGGTTTTTTATTTCCCATGGTGAAGTGCTAAGCATAGAGTTCACATAATTATTATATCTCAACTAGAGATTGAAGACTTAAAAAGACTTTTGTTGTATTATTTAGATGCTTGCAAGATTTATTTATACAAGCAAAAAACAATCACGGAGGAGGCAAGCAATTAACAAAAGTGAAGAATAGTTTAACTATTACAACTCCCCTCAACTACACAATAAACAAAGATAGACATATAATGCAATATAATAGTTATGCTAAAATTCATATGATTGTGCGGTGCCATTTTATCCTAGAATTATGCGCAACCCATGCATCCTGATGATCTCTCGTAACACAACTCTACTACTTTCGAGGTTGTGGGGATGAACCCTCGGTACATCCATAAACAAACTCCCCTTATTATATTGTTCTGAAACCATAAAAACCACCTTGCCAAAGGGACCCCCCTTAAGGCTTACATAACAAAACTTGTTGATTACAAAATATGTATACATTTTTAGAAGATTTTCCTTTTTGAAGAAACAAATCTTGAATCAGGTGGAACTCCTCCAAGTTGCCTCATAACCCTCGGAAAGGTGAAGCTTCGAGCTAAATTCTCGAGTTCTTCCTCCCATGAACTCTCGAATCATAGACCGTAGTTATTGGACAACCACCCTCCAAGTTGTCTCCTAGACCCCTTGTAAAGGTATAACCCTTGGTCTTGATTGTAATTACTAGACAATCCTCCAAGTTGTCTCTTATTTGTTGTAAAGCTATAATGTCAGTCCTAAGTAGACTCTCTAGGTAACAAACCATATTGAGCTCTTCACCCAAACCCCTTATCTATCTCCAAAAAATGAAACTTCACAATATATGTATCTTCAAATTATGTCAACAATAATAAGGAAAAGCAAGAAATTAAGGCCAAAAATGCTTCTCAAGCAAAACATCATTTCAAGGTGAGAAGCTAACTTGAGATGATGGAAATTCCTCCATCCTCTGATGCCACCAGCCTCCAATAAGAAGACTTATAGTACTAATGCAGGATTAACACCACCAAAGAGTCATTATAATAGCTTCATCATTTGATGAACTCTCATCTTTAATGCACAAAAGTTATTAAAATACTTTATCGTTTGAAGAATCCTCATCTTCAATGTAGGCAAAGTTCCTATATCGATTCATCTTTGATATTTCCTTTAAGAAGATCTCTAGCTCGAATTCTACAAAATCTCACTGTGTGTCCCTTTTGCTTATAGTAAAAACATACATTGTATTTTGTATCTGATCTTTTATTGTTGCTTCGTGAATATAATGCCTTCTCTAGTTGAAAAAAATCATGTGAATCTTCTACATTTGTTCTCTTTTCTTCTACTAAAAGAGCTAAAATCATATCTTCTAAATTTTGAGAGGTTATTTGGCTGAGTGTAAAAATAACATTACTATACTTTGAAGGAAAATTGTTTAATAATATAGCTCTAGAATCATCATCATCTACCAGAGCCTTGAATTCTACTAGTTTCCTAAGGAGAGACCTCAAATTACTTATGTGATTTGACATTGTGATTCCATATTCCATTTTGAACCTGAACGATTGAAGTTTTAAAGAGAACTTTGCATTAAGCACTTTTGCTCCAAACAACTTATTTAGATCATCCCAAATTTCCTTGGATGATTTTTCCAAATCTATGTGATGTAATTCAAAATTAGAAAGTGCAAGACTAATAATAGCCTTGGTTTTATTATCTCTACTATTCCAATCTAGTAACTTATTTGTATATGTAGGTGGATTTTCTTTTCCACATACTATTCCTCATAAATTTTTATTCATTAGTTACATTTGAATTTTCATTTTACAAATATGAAAAGTAAAACCAAAATACTTATCTAACTTATCTACTACAATCTCCATAATGATATAATCCCTTTAAGAAACTTTAAAATAATTGTGTCCAAATACACATTAACCCCTATTTTCCACCTTCTCCAAGCATTATGATAATCTCCAAAGCATTAGCCTCTAAATACTTCTACTTCATCACACCATCCACCACTGTACGTTATGCAACAATAAACTATATGTGATGTGGTTTTCTTTGCTCGCCAATGACCATTAGTAGAGAATACAAAAGAAAAAAACAAAGATAGAAAGCACACGCTGATTGGATCGACTTCTAGAGAATGTTTTATCATTTAATCCATGTCCTCACGTCATGCCTAAAACCATCACTCTCAAACACCCTAAACAATTTCAAAGGGAAGATACAGGATAAAACAAGGCATCCCCTTGATCAACAAAGGCTCATATTCATTGGCAAACAGTTTAGAAGATGGTTGCATGTCTTGGAATATCTAATTTTTGAGCACCAGGAAAGTGCATTAATGCCTGATCAAATGAATCCGTTGGGATCTTCCAACCCTACTGCTATGTCCGACAACCTTGTGCTTGAGTTAATGTTTTAGCATCAAATTAATTGTGAGGTAGTTGAATTTGAATTGGGTGGCAATTTTTGGAAAGGAAAGTAAGACAAAGAAGGAAAGAATATAATGTTTTTATAGAAGAGTTAGTTTTGCAACAACAAACAGGAGGAATGTTGGTAGAGCGAGGGAAAAGGAATGTTTAGGAGAACTGCAATGTAAAAGACTTTGATAGAGAGTAGTGCACAGGTGCTCAAAATATCACCAACATGTAGTGGGACACATAAAGCTCAGTCGTCAAAATAATGTGTGATATTTTGTATAGAGGAATATTTAGCTCTGATTTTTTGTTTGTAATAATTTTGAATGTAATCTTTTTGTGAATGAATGAAATATAATATATTTCTACATCATTGTCTTGTTGTCTCTTTGGTCTATGTTTCATTCTTTTCCACTATAGTTGGGTTCCCTCTTCCCAACAATTTGGTATCAAAGCCTAAGTTTTTTGGGCATTTTAGTTTTTAAAGCCTAGCTTTGTTCCTAGGCGTGTTGTGACAAAACCTTAGTTTCTGGGTATTTGGGAAAGCCCTAGCTTTTTCGACAGTGAAGAAAAGCCTTATATTTTATCTGGGTATTTGTAATTTCCCCCCATTTAGCAAAATGGTTGGAGGAGACAATAGGAGTTGGCAGAAACCACCTATATTTTATGGTAAAAATTATGACTTATGGGCAAAGAAAATGATAACCATATTAGTAGCAAATAATTTGTGGGAGTTAGTAGCAAATGGGTTCACAGATGTGACTGACCCAAATGCATTTACAACATTGAGCAATGCTTAGAAGAACCAATTGAAGGAGACAAGGAAAAATGAAGCTAAAGCCCTTAGTTTGATTGAGGCAACCTTGACAAAGGATATATTTCCTTGAATAGCAACAACTAGTTATGCAAAATAAGCATGGGAAATACTTCAAACCACCTGCAAAGGGACTGAGAAAGTCAGGTCAATGAAACTCCAGCTGCAAAGGAGAGAATTTGAGACCATGTAGATGAAGGACAGTGAGTCTAGTTTAGATTTTCATACAATGGATTCCACCTTGATTAACTAGTTGAGGATAAATGGAGAAACCATGGAAGAGCAAAGATTGTGGAGAAGATTCTCAGAAGTTTACCCACAAAATTTGACCCGGTGGTTATTGCCATCTAGAAGAGGCAAAGGACCTCTCAAAATTATTAGTTGATGAGTTAATGGGTTCACTTCAAACCAATGAGCAACGCCTAAATAGGTCTGCAAATTCTTCCCAGGAACAAGCCTTCAAAGCACAAGCCAATGTGAGAGGTAGGGGAAGAGGAAGAAATGGAAGAGGAAGAGGTCAAAGAGGTAGAGGTAGAAGTAACTCTAGAAGAGGAGGCTCAAATAGTCAAGAGGAGGCCAACACCTCCCACTCAGACTTCCAAAACACAAAGAAAAATAGCAGCTCAAATCAAAGATCTAATAAGAGCAATATGCAGTGTTACTACTGTCACAAGTATGGTCACTATGCAAGTGAATGTAGGAATAAATAGCGTGACCAAGGGAGTCAAAATGCAAATGTGGCAAATGAGAACAAGGCTGAAAATGAAAAAAAATCACAAGTGTTTATTGCATATAATCTTGTAGAACAAGGCAGCACTGAAGTTTGGTATTTGGACAGCGGTTGTAGCAACCACATGAGTGGTAACAAAAAATTATTTGCCTCCATAGACAATAACATTAAGTCTAAAATTAAAATGGGGAACAATCAGAAGGTTCCAGTCATGGGCAAGGGCATAGTGTGCCTAAAAACCAAGCATGGTGAAGAAAGAAAGCTCCATGACATCTTCTATGCCCCAGGCATGAAACACTTGATCTCTTGAGCATTGGACAAATGGTCCAAAATGGTTATAGAGTGCTAATGGAGAAAGGGGAATGCATCATCTATGACAAATATGGAAGCAAGAAAGTTATGGCAATGGTTAAAATGAAAAAAAACCAAATGTTTCCCCTCAAAATTAAAATCTCAACATAGTCAATAGGCTTGCAACAGTCTACCTTCAAAATAGTCATCCAAGACCTATTCAAGCTTTGGCATTTGAGGTATGTGCATCTAAGTTATTCTAGTTTAAATCTTTTAGCTAAAAAGGATATGGTTAGGGGCCTACCAACAATTGTAGAGCCCAATGGAAAGTGTGAAGCATGCATTCTAGGTCAACAACATAGGCAACCCTTTCAATCAGGGCATTCTAGGAGAGCTAGAGCACCATTAGAGTTGGTGCATTTAGATTTGTGTGGTCCCATGAAGACCCCAACCCTAGGTGTCCAGAAATGTTTATTTCATGACACTCATAAATGACTATAGTAGAAAAATCTGGGTGTATTTTTTGAAGAACAAATCATATGCATTTGAGAAGTTCAAAGAGTTTAAGGCCTTGGCTGAAAAGCAAAGCGGCCACTATATCAAAGTCCTTAGAATAGATAGAGGGGGAGAGTATATCTCTCAAGAGTTTATGAATTTTTGTAAGTCTCAAGGTATTCAGAGACAACTCACAACCCTATATACTCCACAACAAAATAGAGTGGTTGAAAGAAAGAATGGAACCATCACAGAAATGGCAACAAGCATGCTGAAGGAAAAAGGTTTGTCTAATGAGTATTGGGGTGATGTTGTAGCAACAACAGTCTACATTTTAAAGAGGTGCCCCACAAAGGTCGTTCGTGATAGGATCCCACAAGAAGCGTGGATAAAATGCAAATGGAGTGCTGATCATTTGAGAATATTTGAATGTGTGGCATATGCACTCGTGCCAAAAGAGAAAAGGAAAAAAATTGATGACAAAGGTGACAAATGCATTTTCATAGGCTATAGTGAAGAATCCAAAGCCTACAGATTGTATAAGATCCCATCACCAAGAAAATGGTGATCAGGAGGGATGTTGAATTTATTGAAAATGAATCATGGGATGGAATAGTTGATAGCAATATGGGTATTTCAGTCTCAATACCCTTTGAGGATGAAAAAGTTGCAGAAGGAAGATGCGCCAGAAACTTACAACAAGGTAATAGTTTAGAAAATAACAACATCAGCTTCAAAAATTCCCAGCAAGGAAGATGCTCTGAAAACCTCCAGCAGGGTAGATGTGCTAGAAATTTTTAGCAGGGAAGTTGGTCCGAAAATATACAATAGTAGTCTTCTTCATCAGTCCAACAGTCAAGCAGCTCCAAAAAATTTGACCCTACACTTGCATCATTGATGCCACGGAAGACTAGAAGCATGAGGGAAATTTATGACAACACAAGGTATGATGACTTTGATGAGAATTTATATTTTGCTATGTTTTCTTATAGTGATCCAATGTATTTTGAAGAAGTCGTGAAAGAATAAAAATGGTGTAAAGCCATGGATGAAGAGTTGGACACTATAGTGAGAAACAAAACATGGGAGCTCACTGATTTACCCAAAGGGAAATCAGTCATTGGTGTTAAGTGGGTCTATAAGACTAAATGTACTACTGATGGTAAAGTTGAGAGGCATAAATCAAGACTGGTTGTTAAGGGATACAAACAACAGCTTAGAAGAGACTATGATGAGAAATATGCACCAGTTGCAAGGCTGGAAATAGTGCGGGCAGTCCTAGCAATTGCAACCCAACATGGATGGAAAGTATTTCAAATGGACGTGAAATCAACTTTATTGAATGGAGTGTTGAAAGAAGAGGTGTATGTGGAGCAACCACCTGGCTACAAAGTCTCAGGGAAAGAAGACAAGGTCTATAGGCTCCGGAAAGCTCTTTATGGGCTAAAACAAGCACCACGGGCATGGTACAACAAAATTGATTCATACCTTCTAAGCAATGGCTTTAGCAAAAGCGGTAGTGAGCCCACACTCTACATTAAGGTAGCCAATGGTGAGATTCTTATTGCCAATTTGTATGTAGATGATTTAATTTTCACAAGGAATAGTAATTCTTTCATTGTTGATTTCAAAGAGGCAATGAAAAATGAGTTTGAAATGACAGACCTAGGTTTGCTAAAATATTTCCTAGACATAGAGGTCCAACAAATAGATCATGGCATCTTTATTTCATAAACAAACTATGCTAAACAAGTCTTGAAAATATTTAAAATGTTGGACAACAAACTAGCCCCAACCCCAATAGCAATAGGTCTAAAATTAAGCAAAGAGGACAGCAACAGTAATGTTAACCCGACCCTCTACAAGAGCATGGTTGGAAGCCTCATGTATTTGATAGCAACAAGACCTGATTTGATGTACATGGTAAGCCTAATTTCTAGGTTCATGGAGCAACCTAAGGACACACACTGGAGCAGGAAAAAGAATGTCAATGGCACGAAAGGCTATGACATTATGTATACCACCTCCAATGAGTTTTAGCTGGTTGGGTACATAGATAGTGATTGGGCAGGAAATGTAGATGATAGGAAGAGAACATTAGGATATTTGTTCCACATGGGTTCAGGAGCAATATCATGGGCATCAAAGAAGCGGCCCATAGTTTCTCTTTCCATAG
>VDFB02000017.1:548628187-548743232 GCA_007258455.2 Sequoia sempervirens
GAACTAAAAATACCAAAAATGTGATACCTAAATCCCTAGTTAAAAATCTAATGCTTGAATCCCAAGATAAGTCCTATTGGACTTGTTGTTGCATCAAAAGATCGACCTATCAATGCTCGATACAAGCTTTGGTTAAGAACCACAGGAGGTGGTTAGACCATGTCACAAACCCAAGCGTTAGTGTTGCAAGGAAGACCAAGGGTCACACCTTGCAACAATCCCCCCGACACAAGTGTGGGGATTGAAGCTGTGACCAGCTCTGATACCAATTGTTGGACTTGTCGTTGCACCAAAAGATCGACCTGTCAATGCCCAATACAAGCTTCAGTTAAGAACCATAGGAGGCGATTAGACCATGTCACAAACCCAAGCATTAGTGTTGCAAGGAAGACCAAGGGTCACACCTTGCAACAATTCCATGTGCTAAAAATAACATATCCCTTTCACCTACCATAAGCTTGTCATAATCCACTCACCAAATTGGGGGCTATAGATTTATTACACTACCTAAGCTTTTTTGTATTGATTGGCTCCATTAATGCATCTATAAAAATTTATAAAAATGTTAATTTTCTCTAACAACATCCTTCTATCCTCTAGCATGTCAGGTCAATAAAATGGTACTATCCACTTATGTGTTTCATCCTTACATGAAAGGTTAGGTTCTTTACTATATATGGCAATCAAACTATAAAAAACTCATATAGTTATCTGAATTATCTCCACACATGAATAAAATCTATTAAGCTAGATGGCATCCATACATGCCAAAGTAGATTCCATGTAATTAGTCTCTATACTGGATAAAGTGATCACATCATGTCACTTTCTCATCTAACTGATAGCACCATCAAATGAACTAAACAATGCCTACTAGTGAATCTTCTATTGTTGACATTTGTTGCTCAATTTGAATCCAAGAGTACCAAATTAGTGTTTTTCCCCTTCAAAATCACCATGAACATAAATAGAGTACTAAAATGTATCCAACATATATCTAAGGAACCTCTTAAATACATATCAATGATCTCATCTAGGATTCACCATGAATCAACTAGGGAATCCCACAAGGTAAGCAATGTCTAGTTTAGTATAAAATATGACATACATCAAAATCCCAATTATACTACCATGAGGAACATAATTCATACTCTCCATCTCTTATGGTGTATTGAAAACTAAAGGCTTAGTTCCCAAAAAATAGGAACCCTCAAAGGTTTGCTATTTTCCATGTTGAAGTGCTAAGCATAGAGTTCACACAATTATTGTATCTCAACCAAAGATTTGTATTCACTCTATCACTTCTTATCTTTGTACCCAAGATATAATTGGATCCCCCAAGTCCTTCATGTTAAACTATATTTAAATTTGAGACTTAATATCAAAAATCATATCATTAGTTTTACCAAAAAGAGTATATCATCTATGTATAATGTGATATTAAGGATATGATCACTAGCCATTTTATAAAAAATAAAATGATATAATTTGGATCCCAAAAGTCTCAACCAACACAAATGAATCAATTCTTTAGTAACACTTCTAGGAGACTATTTGAGACTATGTAATTATTTCTTTAATTTATACACTAAAGACTCCTTACCTTTAACAACATAGTTCACTAACTATGTCATAGAGATCTCTTCCTCCAAGTCACTATGTGAGATTGGTTTCTTCATATCTATATATTTTATCTATAAATTAAAAATTATTACCATCTAGATAACAAGAACCTAACAAATGTTAGCTTAGAAACTAAGGAAAAATATCACCAAAGTATATCCCCTCAACTTAGGAATATTTTTTTGTAACCAATATTCCATTTTCTTTTTAAATTATCATTTGAATCAATCTTCTTCTTGAACACCCATTTACATCTAAAAATCATCCTTCATTTTAGCAATGATACCAAGTTCTACATGTCATTCTTCTTCAACACATCTCCTCATCCATAGTTACTCTATAAGACTCATAATCACAAACATGCATCTCCTCCATCACTTTCTGAGATCATCAATAATAGTAATAAAAACAAAAGTACATCAATAATTAGGAGTATACTTATATAGTTGTTGTATTTGTTGACTAGACCTCCTTAAGCATTGACATAAAGGTTCAACATTTGATATGATGAACTATTAGAACTATCCTATCTCTCCTTCGCTTCAAATATTTCATGAGAATTTGGTTTAATCTTCTTATTCTTTGGGGTTAGTAGACCTATATCTTCCTTCCTATCTTATTATATATATAATGTTATGGAAGAAGACTTACTATCTCTAAAAATAATACTTTTTTGTGTAGAATAAATTTAGCCACAAGGTTCCAAATATTGTACCCTTTCACACTTACAAAATGTAGCTAATGAACACACATTTTACTACCTTTTAGTATAATTATGATTTCTTCTCTCTAGGAACCTTAGTATATCGCTTACAACTAAAAATTCAAGCATGTCATAAAGAGATTTTTTTACCCATCTATGCCTCTATAAAAACCTTGTAAATAGGATTTGATTTATGAGACCTATTAATTAGGAAACAAGTCATGGAAACTACATTTTTCGTAGAACATATATTCCAAGCTAGCCCTACTAAGAATAATGCAATCCCTTTCCACTAAGATCATGATCATTATCTTTATAATTTCATGATGCAGAGTGAACAGGGAAGTACACCAATCTCAGATGGAAGAGATTCTTTTATGAGTGCTTCTCTCAAATACTCTTATCAATACACCACCAAATCACTGTCCCTCTATAAGGAATCTAAACTCACCAAGGGTCTTTGAATCTTAGACAACTGAGAGGCTTATAACCACTTGGAACATGCTCTAACAAACCAAAATCAAAACACAATAACCATGATTAGCACTTAGGAAACCCCATGAGTTCATTTCTCAACTAGTAGGCCTCTTTAACCCCCAATTGATTGTAGCACTACTCGGTAGGATAGTTTCATTAATTTTCACCTGCAAACTTGTATCTAGTGAAAACTATTGTTTTCAGGAAAGTATAATATTCCTCTACAAGGCCTCAAAATATTACTTCTTGACAGTGGATGGAAAAGCAACCATGGACCAATCTATCATTGTCCCCAAGAGGCCTCATTGATTGAACTTGACTAGTTTTAGCTACCTAGGCTCTCCCCTTCTCCCCAAAGCCTTATTCCAAACTCCTACAGGCTACTTGCAACCATTCCAACCATTCCTAAGTGCCACCTTGAACAAAAATCTCTCAAAACAAGCAAAACTCAGACTTTTTCTTTACAAGCTAGGCCTATCAGATGAAGATGCCAAGCCTAGATCAGTTTGTGATCTCCTCCACACAATAGGTAATTCTCCAAAACCTTGTAAAAGTGAAAATAGACATAAAAAATTTCCATCCCACAAATAATTAGCAACTTTACACTGTGGGAGTGGAAGATAGAGACATTTTTTGGCCAAAAACCTAGTTTGAGGGTTTCTTGACCTTTTGCCGCTAAAATGAAGATATCTTCTCTTATAATTGATGAAAATTCACCAAACCACCTTCAAATGAAATTTGACACTCTCCTCTTTCCAACCATAATAGGGTTGAGCTCGCACAGATCGTACAAAGGTTGTACTATGCATTTTAGTAGTAATTTACACACAAAATTTCTAGAAAACAGTAACTTCTTTCATTAGAACTTCAAAGAAAATGATTCATCAATCATGCCTCGACCATGAGAGGCTTATTTCACTTCCAAAAACCCTTCCCAAAGTCCTCCAACTGAAATTTGAATTAGTTGGATGTTGGAACTAATCAAACTTCAATTTAGACTCTTAATTGCCTAGTTAAGGCAATGCACACTACTTCCTATTTAAGCCTGATTGAAATGAGGCTTCAGAGGTGTATTCAAATGTATAAAAGACACCAAAAAAACTTCAAATGTCAATGCAACTCCCCGTAGGGACCTGTATACATCAAGGAACTCTGATTCTTTAGTTTTCCTAGATGAACCAAGCTTACATGGTGAGGAAGGAGGCCTTGTTCTTACAAAAAGACTTGACTCCAAATCTAAAACATGAAAGATGGTTCTTGGAACCTTATTACATCTCAAACTTCTTGACAAAAAATAAAGAAAACAAGCAATACCTCCAAGAGGCATGGGAATCCCAAGGTGCTCCTGCACCATGCACCCGGGGTGGAAGAGATCTCAAGTACCACCTGAGATCAGATGTTTCAGAGTAGTACCATGCTATTTGATATCCTCTTCACTCATCCATGTTGCATCTTTAGGTGGAAGACCCTACCACTTAAAAAGATATTCATTATATACCTTTTTCCTTGTCCTTTTTACCTCTTTGGTGTCTAGGATGGCTTCAAGCTTCAAGGGTTCAAATGGTGGAAGGTACTGCACCCAATATTTATTAGCTTCCACACTTGTACCTGCATCCAAAGATCCCTTAAAGGGGTACAAGTCAGCCACATTAAAGATAGGAGAAATAGCCACTCTAGGAGGGAGTGTTATTTCTTATGCATTTTGTCCAAACTTATGAAGTATTTTGCATGGGCCTATTTTCTTCATGTGAAGATTTGTGTATTTTCCTTTAGGCAACCTCTCCTTCCTCAAGTAGGAAAAAACTAGATCTCCCACCTTATATTGCACATTCCTTCTCTTCAAATCTTCCCTTTATTTGTATTGACTTCCACTCTTCTTGAGATTTTCCTTCACTTGATCATGAATAGAATTCATTGCCATAGTAAATTCTTCACCTTCAACAATGTTTCAATGGGTTAATTTCCTAAGGTTTGCAAATTAGATATTAAAGCATAAAAATCCAAAGAAGCTATCAAGTACAATGAAAACTAAAACAAATGAAACGATTATACCTATCACTCGTTGAAGCTTCCATGATTCACCTTCATAGCACCTTCTAACTTGTTAATTGTTACCCTTAGATCGAGTGTGTGAGCAATTTGATAACAAAGACTATGTCCTAAACAAGCTTTGAAGGATTTGAAGTGACTAAATGAAATAAAATGTCTATTCCTATGACAAAATGACTACAATGCTTAAGAAAAGTATGCCAAAATCATAAATAAAATGCAATTATATGTGTGTATGTGTGTGTGTAATAAAAAATGTGAGCAAAATTGGCATTTTATAGAAAATGCAATTTTGGACGGACGAACGAGATTGACTTTTGACAGGAGCCTAAAATTAGAGGTCGAGATTGCGTGTGACAATCCCTAATCAGGGTTAGGGAAAAATCATTAAATGAGTGGTCAAGATGTCATCTGATAAAATCGAATCAGCGGTCGAGAATAAATGAGATAATTAGTTAAAAAGATAAATATTTTTGAAAATCAAGAAGATAAAGATTGCTTGATCTGTGAGATTCAAAAAATCAATAAGATAAGAGTTGAACTGAAAAGCAGATTTGGAAAATCAAGAATTTGCTTTATTACTTGATTTTTGGAAGAAGATTACCATTTTGAATTAAATTAATTGAAAATATGGATTTTATGTGATAATAAATAATCGATTTTCAGATTATTTACCAAAATGAACTGACAGTCAAGAATGTGATATCATTTAAAATAATTTATTTATTTAAAATGAGGGAAATGTTAAATTTGGAAATTAAATAATTAAAAATAATTATTTAATTTAGAGGATATGATCAATAATTAAATAAATTAATAAATTCATTTAATTATGAGAATTAGTGACATATTAAATAAATAAATAAAATTCATTTATTTAATAATCAGGAAGAATAAATGAACAAAGGTAATTAAATAAATTAAGAAATTTATTTAATTGTAAGAGGACAATAGACCCTTAGTGACGTATTGAATAAATAAATATAATTTATTTATTTAATAATCATGAAGAATAAAAGAGATATGAATTAATTAAATAATTATGAATTATTTAATTAATAGTTGAAAGTGGACCAAGGACATAATTAAAAGTCATAATTATGCTAGGACGAAAGTGGTAAAACAGAGCTTGCAGACCTAGGTCATTTTTAAGTGTCTACACAACTCAAAGATACCTCTAGGATTCATTCCATACACTACCTCAAAGGGACTTTTACCTATACTTCTATTGATAGAATCATTATATGCATACTCTGCTTGAGGCAACACTAAATCCCATTGGACACCATGTTCCTTTGTCAAGCATCTCAAGAGATTTCCAAGTGACCTGTTAACCACCTCTGTTTGCCCATTTGTTTGAGGATGGTATGCTGAACTATACTGCAAATTAGTCCCTAACTTTCTCCACAAGGTCCTCCAAAAGTGGTCTATGAACTTGGAGTCCCTATCAGATACAATGCTCATAGGAATGCCATGCATTCTCACAATCTCTTTGAAAAACAAACCTGCAATGTTAGAGGCATCACTAGTGCATCTACAAGGAATAAAATGTGTCATTTTGTTGAATCTATCAACTACTACAAAGACACTATATCCGCTCCTCTTTGTGTCCTAGGTAGTCCTAAGACAAAATCCATGCTTATGCTCTCCCAGGGTCTATTTGGGATTGGTAAAGGTTGATAAAGACCAGCGTTGGAGGTAGTACCTTTTTCTTTTTGGCATATTGTGCAAGATTCCACAAACCTTCAAACATCCATTTGCATTTTGGGCCAAAAATAGAATCTTCTCACTTGCTCCAAGGTTTTGTCAAGCCAAAGTGTCCTCCAAGACTCCCACTATGTTTTTCTCTAATGATGTTCTCCCTCATAGAACACTTGGGGATGCACAATTGAGCCCCTTTAAACAATAGCCCATCTTGCAACACATAATCAACAAAGTCACTATAAAAAGCATTTGAAAACTGATTGCAAACATCAAAAGCAACCTTGAGATCTTCATCCTCTTGATACATACCTTTGAGAGCTTCTATGCCCACACTTTGTAACTAAATTTATTGAACCATCATGACCCTTCTACTAAGGGAATCTGCAACTTTATTGGCCTGCCCCTTCTTATGTTTTATGGAGAAAGTGTATGCTTGTAGGTATTCAACCCACTTCATGTGCCTTTGGTTCAATTTTTCTTGCCCATTTAAAAAACTAAGTGCATGGTTATCAATAAAAAAAATAAACTCCCTTGGTAACAAGTAGTGCCTCCATTTATTTAAGGCTTGGACCATAGCATATAGTTTAAGATCATAAGAAGAGTATTTTCTCTTTGCCTCATTTAGTTTTTCACTAAAAACTGCAACTGTTCTGCCTTCTTGACTTAAAACAACACCTATATTGCTTGATTTCTTGCATCACATTCTATGGTAAAAAATTTATTAAAATAAAGAAGGGCAAGGATAGGTTGTTGTGATACCTTTCTTTTCAAGTACTCAAACCTTTCATTTGCTTCATTGGTCCAATTGAACTTACTCTTCTTTTATCCTTTGATGGTATCAATGATGGGTGCACAAATTTGGCTAAAGTTCTTCATGAACTTCCTATAAAATCTTGCAATGCCATGGAAACTCCTCACATATCCTATTGATTTAGGTGGTGGCCAATTTAGAATAGCCTCAACTTTTGATGGATCCATCTTCAAACTACCCTTTGATATGACAAACCCAAGGTAGACCAATTCTTCTTTCATGAACTCACACTTTTGCATGTTGATCAACAACTTTTCTTCATATGGCCTCCTTAGTACCATCCCAAGATGCTTCAAATTTTCCTCCTTCGACCTGCTAAAAACAAGAATGTCATCCAAATAAACCACAACAAATTTTCCAATAAATGGCTTCAATACCTCATTCATTAATCTCATGAAGGTACTAGGGGCATTGGACAAGCCAAAAGGAATCACCATCCATTCATAGAGACCCTCATTAGTCTTGAAGGTTGTCTTCCATTCATCCCCTTCACGAATCCTAATCTAATGGTACCCACTCTTTAGATCAATTTTTGAAAAATAGCAAGCCCCACCTAGGCAATCCATAAGATCTTCCATCCTTGGCATAGGAAACCTATATTTGATGGTTATCCTATTTATGGATCTTGAATCAGTACATAACCTCCATTTACCATCCTTCCTAGGGGCGAACACAGTTGGAATAGCACAAAGGCTCAAACTCTTCCCCACTAGGCCCTTATCCAATAGTTCTTGCACTTATTTTGCTATCTCTTCATTTTGGGCTGGTGTCATTTTGTAAGCAGCCTTATTAGGTAATGTGGCACTTGGTATCAAGTCAATATGGTGGTTGATCTATCTTTGATTGGAGGCAGGGAACTAGGAAATTCATCCACCACTATCTTCTTATACTTCTCCAACAAGGACATGACTTCACTAGGAATTGGTTCTTCTTTGTTTGCAGCCAAAATAGACTTGCAGTTAGGCTTGACAACCAGGGAAAATCCTAGAACTCCCTCTTCCTTCAAGGTCTGCAAGAACTCCTTTTCCCCTACCACCATAATACTAGACCCAATTTGCTTATCTACTCCTTCATCTGGTAAGGGATTCATGGTGAAAATCTGCCCATCTTTGTTGATTGTATATGTATTTTTTTGCCCATCATGTTGGGCTTGCCTATCATACTACCATGGGCATCCTAAGAGTAGATGACAAGCATCCATGGGGGTGACATCACACAAAATTTTGTCCCTATACTCCCCAATTTGAAAATATACCCAAACTTGCTCATTAACAAGCACCTATTGCTCCCTATTCAACCATGACACCTTATATGGGGTAGGGTGAGGAATCTTTTTCAATTTTAACTTTTCAACCATTTCAAGGGACACTAAATTACAGTGAACCTTGAGTCTACAATTACCTTGCATAATTTACCATGAGATTTGCATGTAGTCTTGAATAAGGACTTCCTCTATGGTGGCTCCTTGGCACTTGGCACCTTGAGAAGTGTTCTCATCATCAAGCTCTCTCCAAATTCAAGATCAATAGGCCTAGAAGGTGAATTTACACTATGTGCATCCTCCTCTTGTACCAATTGGTTCCTCCTATCTGCACCTTGAGAGGTTGAAGCTTGTTTTTCAAGATACTTGAAAGATGGGTACCCAAACTGGTTACATGTGTAGCATCTTCCAGAAAATGAATTGGAGCCTCTTCCATTGAATCTGCCTCTTCCATTAGATCTCCTACCTCTGAATCTCCCTCTTGAATTTGTTCCTCTTTTCCACTTGACTCCCCTTGTGGCCTTTATGATTGGTTTCTACCACCAAAATTTCCTCTTCCTTTGGAGTTTCTGCCTCTACCCCTTCCTTGCTGCTCTTGTTTCCTCAACTTTTCTGCTGCCTTACATGCCACTTGAAAGAATTCTTCTACTATTTTAGGAGTCACTAGACTCATCTCATCTTGAATTTCAAATCTTAGGCCATTCAAATATATGGCCACCTTCTTTTTCTCACTCTCTTCATGGTCACATTGCATGATAAGTTTATGAAACTCTTCAATGTAGGTTGCCATGTCCATGTCCTTTTGCTTCAGGTTTTTTAGCTTCCTAAACACTTGCACTTCATGATCTGTAGGAAGAAATTGTGTCTTCAATCTGCTCACCATTCTGTCCCATGAAGTAATCATGTTCTTTCCTTCTTTCACTCTTTCTCCTTGGTGATAATTCCACCAAGTCAAGGCAGCCCCATTCAATTTGGTCTTTGAAAACTTAACCTTCTTGTCTTCTTCCATCTCCTTATATTCAAAGTATTTTTTCAAGGCATCTACCCATTCTAGGAGTGCCTCAGCATTCATATTTCCCCCATACATAGGGATGTCTATCTTTACCTTGGTGGCTTCTGCTCTTATTGTCTTCAAGGCTCCAATGAACCTTCTCTCTTTCGGAGGGATCTGTTCTTCAAGGTTGGTATCATCTCCAACCTCTACCTCTTCTTCTGAGGTACTCTCTTCCATAGCATTCCCCTTCTTTCTTTCCAAGGCCTCTATCCTATCTCTTAAGGCCTTCATTTCCCTTGCAACCACCGTAGACCCACCTTTAGGAGGCATTGTTTTTTTTCAAGCACCTTAACACACAATTCTTCTTTACTCTTCCACAATTAGACCTTGCTTTGATACCACTCTGATGCATAGTGGTCAGGGAAATACACCAATCTCAGATGGAAGAGGTTCTTTTATGAGTGCTTCTCTCAAATACTCTTATCAATACACCACCAAATCATTGTCCCTCTATAAGGAAAACTCAACTCACCAAAGGTATTTGAATCTCAGACAACTAAGAGGCTTATAACCACTTGTAACATGCTCTAACAGACCAAAATCAAAACACCATAACTATTATTATCACTTAGGAAACCCCATGAGTTCATTTCTCAACTAGTAGGCCTCTTTACCCCCAATTGCTTGTAGCACTGCCTAATAGGACAGTCTAATTAATTTTCACCCACAAACTTATATCTGGTGCAAACTATTATTTTTAGGAAAGAATAATATGCCTCTACAAGGCCTCAAAATCTTACTTCTTGACAGTGGATGGAAAAGCAACCATGGACCAACCTATTGTTGTCCCCAAGAGGCCTAATTGATTAAACTTTACTAGTTTTAGTTACCTAGGCTCTCCCCTTCTCCCCAAAGCCTTGTTCTAAACTCCTACAAGATACTTGCAACCATTCCAACCATTCCTAAGTGCCACCTTGAACAAAAATCTCTCAAAACAAGCAAAACTCAGACTTTTGCTTTACAAGCTAGGCCTATCACATGAAGATGCCAGGCCTAGATTAGTTTGTAATCTCCTCCACACAATAGGCCATTCTCCAAAACTTGAAAAAGTGAAAATAGACATAAATAACTTCCATCCCACAAAGAATTATCAACTTTACACTGTGGGAGTGGAAGATAGAGACATTTTTTGGCCAAAACCCTAGTTTGAGGGTTTCTTGACCTGCTGCTACTAAAATTAAGATATCTTCTCTTATACCTGATGAAAATTCACCAAACCACCTTAAAATGAAATATGACACTCTCCTCTTTCCAACCATAATAGGGTTGTGCCTGTATAGATCGTACAGAGGTCGTACTATGTGTTTTAGCAGCAATTTACACACAAAATTTCTAGAAAACAATAACTTCTTTCATTAGAACTTCAAAGAAAATGATTCATCAATGATGCCTTGACCATGAGAGGCTTATTTCACTTCCAACAACCCTTCCCAACATCCTCCAACTGAAATTTGAATTAGTTGGACATTGGAACTAATCAAACTTCACTTTAGACTCTTAATTGCCTAGTTAAGGCAATGCACACTACTTCCTATAAGCCCGATTGAAATGAGGCTTTAGAGGTGTATTCAAATGTATAAAAGACACCACAAACACTTCAAATGTCAAGGAAACTCCCCTCAAGGACCTAGATACATCAAGGCACTTTGATTCTTTAGTTTTCCTAGATGAACCAAGCTTACATGGTGAGGAAGGAGGCCTTGTTCTTACAACAAGACTTGACTCCAAATCCAAAACTTGTTACAAGACATGAAAGATGGTTCTTGCAACCTTATTACATCTCAAAATTCTTGACAACAAATAAAGAAAACAAGCAATACCTCCAAGAGGCATGGGAATCCCAAGTTGCTTCTGCACCATTTCATTATATTTAGGGGTTTATGAAGTTACATTATGTCTCTTACTATCATTTTCTTTGTTAGATCTCAAAATCATTGCTCCACATTTTAGAAAAAATTATACTCACAAGTATAGGGTTGTCATTGAATGTGGGTAAAATAATTAATTAATAGAACTATGGAGGACTCTAAGAGAACTCAACAAGAGTGTATATTATATCATACACTTTGAGCTCAACCTAAACTCAAGAGGGTATTCTTAGGGGTATACCTGAATAGGTAGTGAAATCATTTATGATAACAAACAATAAATCAAATGAGAACCAAACCCAACTAGCTTGCTCAAACCCTAAGTTTGTCACTAAACTAAGAAAACTAACTATATCTAAACACTATATAGCTAATATAACACTTTGGAAATAAGTGTGAGGTGGGGTGAGTTTCATGATTCATAAATAATGGTTTCTATGACATTATGAACTCACAAAAATTTCAAAACAAAAATGATTTTATGACTTTTTTTAATGTATTGATGACTAGAACACATACAAGAGATTGGTGCCTTCCCCTAGGTAACAAAGTCATGATTAGCAAGAAGGAAGACAAAGTGGAGAAGAAAAAAAAGAATTGTACTTATTTTAAGCATAAATGAATATCATTCATAATATTATCTACTTAGTTATCTATTAGTAAACTACCCAAACTCATATATAATCACACAAAAGAGCTACCACAACTTGTGCAATAGACTTAGAATCTTGTCAAATTCCTCTAATAATGATTACTTTCATAGTAGTAAATGCACGTTGAAGTAAATATTTTAGTTTTAGTACATTATTAAAGTTTACACATACAAGAATGGAGATATAAAACTGGAAACGATATCACAACATTACTATAACAACGTGTCAGAACCAATGCCTTCCTGCAACTATTCTCTATAACTATTTTTTTTATGCAATTTTTGATCTTTTGATTATTCATCTACTCTCTTGTACCATCAAATAATAAAAATGATTACCAAAATGCCAATAAAAATAAGCGGTAAGGGAAAACCTTAAAATGAATCATTGTAGCTACTCCAAATCAATGCTAGGAAATATTTTCCCCAAAATGGAAGCCTCAAATTGATGGATGGCATTTGGAATTTAACTTGTGGTAGCTTAAGGTTTGGTGACATAAATTCAAGTATATGTAACAAGACACAATGAGAAATAATGATAGTTGTTGAGTTTAAAATCTATAAATAAGCACTGAAGATGCCAAAATACCACTTGGAATCACATCATAAATTATTTGTTGATGAAAGACACACACTTTGATTTTCTTTAGAAAATCATTTGAGACATAGATGCAAAACAAAATCATTAAATTCAGGACAATCGAACTATTCTGCAACTCAAAAAATACACTATGAGGTAAATGTACAAATCTCTGTCACACTTACGACCAAATTATCAACACAAGTGAGTTTAAGTATTTCGAACTAAAAGTCAATTTTGTTTAAACATATGATTTAACTAGATTCATTGTAGATAAGTTAGATATGACCACAACTTTTCCAAATAAAAGGGTTCACTAAATACATATTTATTACCACTTTGATGTGAATTTACCAGAAAAATAAAATTATTCAAAAAAATTAATATTTCAACAACTCCTCATGTAAATATCATCTATTTAAAAATATAAGAATACCCTTTGTGGGTAAAAGCACAAATCTATGTCACACTTTATAAAGGAATCAGCGAACAGCAAAAAAAATAAAATTGAACTTCCACCACATAAAAGTGGTATTTATGTTTTGAATTTCAAAATGATGTAAACTAATGAAATTTAGAACTTTTGATGAAGTTTATTCCTGTAATTTTTCAGATTTTTTAAAAATTGTTTTCATTACTTTTTTATCACTTTAAGAATAGATTTTGGAATGCTGAAAATTTTAGAAAAAAGTGAGTTCATGGGACATCTAGAAACAAATTGAAAAAAAAATCATTTTTTCTTGAATTTTTTTTCTCCAAATAGGTAACTTCAATATCTAGTGCAAATTTCAAGTGCAAGTGAACCTTCCACCTTTTGAACACATTCAATTTGCATTGGATCATCTGTAAACTATTATTTTATCCTCATTGGTCTTTATCAAGTTCATGCAAGTTAAAAGGCTCTATTGGGTCAATACAAAATACTAACCTCCAAGTGGAACATGTAGAGAAACAAGGTACATCCACCAAGTGAATAATATATTCAGTTCATAAAGGAATTTATGTAAGTGATGTTAGTAAGGGTGGTGTCAACATGACATCATCGGTGAGGAGTGAAATGAACTAGGGATCTTCAAATATGATGATGTATCATGATGATATAAGTTTTGCGAGAATGAAGGTGTTGTCATTGATGTCAATTGGTCAACTGGTTATCAACTAGTTGTTGTTGTCATTGATATCATGGATGCAGGTTATTGGTTGTATATGTCAAAGATATTGAGAAAATTGTAATGAAGAAAGGTTGTAGGTGTGCAATGTTTTTCTTTTGGTTTTGCTCTGTTATTTGCTCTTATGTTTGTGTAGTTGAGATATGTTGATCATGGTTATTGGAAGTTGCTTTATCCAAATTTTGGGTTTCTAGATTGTTGTACAATGCGAGTTATGTTCACCAGCCGTGAACTATGTTTTTTAGGGTATCTAGTTGAGGTTCGGGACAAATGTAGTTGCTCCAGATTTCTTTTTGGTTGAGTCTTATGACATATGGTTCTAGAGTTAAGTTGTTATGATCATATTGAAGATAATTTTGTTTTTTGGAAAGATTGGATCGTGTTAAGGGTTGTGTGTGCTTAATTGTTCTATGTGTTTTATACTGGTTTGGACAACCTTGTGTTAAACACTACTTTCAAAGTTGATGAAGTGTGTTGGGACTTATTTGGGTCCTCATCAAGAATGTGTTTGTGTCACCCTCATTCTAATTCCACCCTAGAATATTTTAGCACTGACCTAATTTGAATTTAAATGATGGATGGCCGACTTTACATACATTTCAAAGTTGAAGATGGTATAAATACAGGATGGGATATCAGTGAAAGGTATGTAAAGAGATATATCAAGATAGATGTGAAATGGATGTGAAATAGTGTGTATGTGATGCAAGTTTGGTAGATTAGTGCGAAATCCAATTGTGGAGTTTTCAGATGCAATGAGTTGAAGGTGTACTCTATCATTCATGCATTTATGTATGTGGTTGAGTGAGTCATGGTGGAAATATCTGTTGCATTGAGATTGTCTTCTTTGTGTAACATATCTCTTCTATCTTCTTTGTATCTGTGTGGAAGTGAGCCCTCTAGGTGGTTAACCCTTGTTGGACACTAAGTCCTGATCCAGACAATGAGTCATGTTTTGGCAGTGAGCCTACTCTAGTAGTGAGCCTTTGTAATCAGTTTTGATATTATTTATATTGTGAGTTAATCCTCACCTTGGTTTTTCCCTTATTAGGTTTTCCATGTAAATCTAGTGTTACTGTGCATGTGTGATGCTTTTCAGTTTTTTCCTTTGCACTTAATGTTTAATCATTTTAGCAAAGTAAAGGATTTGTGATTGATCTAATTTTGGTGAAAGTTTTAAAGGTTAAAATTTGTCACAATGGATTCACCCCCCTCTCAATTGTCTTGTTCAACAATTGGCATCAGAGCTTGGTTCCTTGGAAAAAAGCTTAACTGGACTTAAAATAAGGAAGGGTTGGGATGGCAGGAAAAATCACTTTTGAGTCTCTGAAGTTCGATGGAACTAATTATGCTATCTGGAAAATACTGATGGAAGAATATCTGGAGTATTATGGATATGATGTTGAGAAATCTTACAAGACTACTTATACCCCTCCTGCTAATGGTATGAGTATGGTTGATGAAATCAAGATGCATGAAGCAAACAATAAGGCGAAGTTCATTTTAAAGAATAGTCTTGCACATTCCTAGTTGATTAAAGTTCAAAATCTAAAGACTGTTAAAGAAGTCTGGGATACTTTAGAAAAGGCATATGAAGGAGATGAAAGGGTCAAAGAAGAAAAGTTGTAAAATTTTGACACATAGTTTGAGCTCCTACATATGTCTGAAGATGATAACATTAAATCCTATGTATAGAGAGTGAACGAGGTGGTAGGTAGAATGCGAGGACTTGGTGCTACAATAGATGAATCTAGGATTGTAAAGAATATTTTTTAGAACTCTCCCTGATGCATACAACGAAAAGGTATCTGCTATTGAAGAACATATTAATGCAAGAGCATCTAGGGTGTAAGAGCAATCTTGCATCACCCAAAAAAAATGTTGTTTCTTTTCAATAAGGGTTGAATTTGGTAGGGTTGCCATTTTAGTAAGTTTGCATTTATGCACAATTGGACATGAAATCTTACATAGACCTCCAAAATGGTAAATTGAAGCCAATGGTGAAGAAATCACTTCAATACCATTTTTCATTTGAGAGATATTAAAATTCTAATTTTCAAAAATTCTAGTAAAATATTTGGGGTCAATTTTGAGGCACTTAGAGGCTCCAGATGGGCCTGAAAATTGGTGGAAAACAAAAGTAGTTGGCCTTTAGGACCTTTTTGGCACAAGATTTCTCGAGACCTTTCTGAAAAGGTATTATAATAGAAAATATGATAGTCAGATCAAAAGTTATGACCCCGCGAAGTTGTAATTCCAAAATTAATAAAATTTCAAAATATCTTCTTGAGGAAGTTACACTTTCCAAAAGATTCTAGGGCGATTACACTTTCCAGAAGATTCTAGGGTGGTTACACCTTCAAAATAAAAGGATGTAAAGGGGGACTACAGAGGGGAGGTTAGAGTAGAGTAGATAGTGGCTCCAATTCGCAGATTTGCAGATTTATGTAATCAGAAAGCCCATGTGATGGCAAATATAATGTTGTAATTTCATTTTCATTTTAGTGATAATAGAAAATATTTGCTTTCCTTCTTGCATTTTTTCTGTGCCATTATCTATTTTTTTTGTGAGTTTAGATTGTAAGGGGATTACCCTTCATCATATATAGGCTACAAGACCTACACTAAATATCAGTTATTGGGAACTCTGACATCTTATGAGTTGAAAAGGCCAAATTTGAGAAATGGATCCAAATCAAAAAATTCTTTTAAGGCTTCAAGAGTTGAAGATCTGGATGAAGAAAATCTTGATGAAGTAGAAGCTAAATTTGTGAGAAGGATGAAGAAAGGATCTGGGAAGTATGAAGGTAATTTACCCTTTAAATGCTTTAGTTGTGGAGGAATAAGTCATTATGCTTTGCAATGTCCAAAAAGAGCTAAGAAGAATAAACAAAGATTTAACAAAGAAAACAAAGGTAAGAAGATCAACAGAGAATATTATGTGAATAAGGATGCTAGTATTTCTAATGAGGAATCTGATTATGGATATTTTGATGACAATGAATGCTTGTTCTTGGATATAAAAGATGAACCTACTTCTGCTAATTTTGAAAGACAAGTAAAAGGATGTCTTCTAGAGAAAGAGAAAGATAAAGATACTATAATCTCTACCTTACATGCTAAAAATGAAAAGAACTATTAGGTTGTTGATAGAGGTTGTTCACATCACATGATCAGTGATAAGAGTAAGTTTGTTAAACTTGAAAAATATGATGGAGGCTTAGTTATGTTTGGAGATGATACTAGTGTTAAGATTTGTGGGATAGGTTCTATAAGTTTTGATGGAAAGCATAATATTGATGATGTCTACTATGTTAAGGGCTTAAGGAATAATGTCTTGAGTTTTGGACAGATGTGTAGTAAAGGAAATAATCTTGTATTTAAGGATGAGAGATGTGAAATTAGGAATGGATCTGGATTAGTGATTACTGCAAGAAAGAAGTCTAAAGGAAATATATATCAACTTAAGGGAGTTGATGGACATTGCTTTATGACTCATATTAATGACAATTGGTTATGGCACCAGAGAATGTGTCATATGAATTTTTATAACCTAGAAAGGATTAGTGCAGTACAAGCTGTAAGAGATTTACCAAACATTACAAAGCCTGTTAATGCTATTTGTAGGAATTGCCAATTTTGAATGCAAGCAAGAAACAACTTCAAATCAAAGGAACAATCTACTACCAGACTACTAGATTTAATTCATACGGATATTTGCAACCATCCTACAAGAGTGAGAAGTCTACAAGGTGATAGGTACTTTATGCTTTTGATTGATGATTACTCTAGGTACACATGGGTTACATTTCTTAGAGAGAAGTCTAATGCATTAGATAGATTCAAAACGTTCAAAGCTATGGTTGAGAATGAAGTAAATTTGAGAATAAAATGATTAAGATCTAATAGAGGTGGTGAATTCACCTCCCATGAGTTTAATATGTTTTGTCAATTTCATGGAATAAACGACAATTATCCACTCCGAGAACTCCTCATTAGAATGGAGTTGTTGAAAGAAAGAACATAATGATTCAAGAAGTTGTTAGATCAATGATTACTAAAGTTGTTCTACCAGAAGTTTACTAGAGAGAAGCTATTCACACTATTTTTTATGTTTTCAATCAAGTTCAAGCAAGATCCAATAGTACTAAGGCCCCCTATGAGCTATGGTGTGGAAGAATTCCTATTGTTAAGTATTTCAAGGTATTTGGAAGAAAATGTTATATCAGATGGGATGAAGAAAATTTAGGGAAGTTTGATGCTAGAAGTGATGAAGGTATTTTTCTTAGATATTCTACCAAAATAAAAGCTTACAAAAGTTTCAATAAAAGACTGAGAAAGATTATAGTGTTGGAAAAAGTGCCTCAAATTTACTAGCTTGATCGACTTCCTGTAGCAGTTGTGTTTGTTTCTCTATCCGTCTGACAGTTCTTTATCGACGGGACCTTGTCGATAGTCCCATCGATGGTTCGATGGTTTTTATCTATTCACTATTGTGTCTTATCAACGAGAAGTGGTTTGATCATCGAGACGTTGTTTCATGTCTCCCCATTACTCCAATGTGACTCTCGTCAATGTGACTTGGCTTCGTCAGTGGGACTCTATCTCGAGTCTCTCCTATGGCCCAATAGCTATGGCATATCGTGAGATTGCAAAAAGTTAAAATTTTGGAACCTCATGTCGGGAGTTGTGAAGTTTTGGAAACCTTTGACTTACCGATAGCTTTGGTGATTGGCCAATGGTGATGACATGGACGTCATGTTGGTAGTGTATCGTGTTCTCCCCACTAGCACCACAGTGCTTTAGTGGGACTTGGTTGATACCTTGTGGGGTGTATGAGATTGGTCAACAATGGTGACATGGTATCCTGTTGGATGTAGGAACCACAATGATAAGTAAGCATTGATATGATGTTAGTTATTGATTGATAGTTGTGGTTGAAATAATCTAATGGTGCCCGCTAATTCTACACCTCTTATATGGTGGGTTCCAACAGACTCTTGTAGGGTGTGTAGAATTGACTGAGCAGTGTACATTTGTTGACTCGGTAACTAAAGGAGAACATCATGATGGGACCTAACTAGTGCCAGAGTGGAAAGTGATAATTGGTTGCTGAATGTTGATGGTTGACTTGGCAACTGAACAGACATTGAAGCTGATGCAGTTTGTGACGGTTTGTGTACAGTTGAAACGGTTGGTTTTTTGGAACTGAAGTAATCATGGTTGGGTTGTGATTATATATTGTAACACTCTACGATGAGTGTGGGTTTGATCAATTAAGTAATGTTCTACATCATATGCTTATGAGCATTGTAACAATGTGAGAGAACATAATTGTATTTGGAATCTGTATATGAGGTTGATCAAGGAATTGTAATGTTGTTGTGAGTTAACACCTGAGAGTGGAGTCTGTAACTTTATATGTAAACATTATTTACTGTAATACAATGTGATTTTACATATTGTATGGTTTTTTCTCCCGTAAGGGATTTCCCACGTAAATCTAGTGTTCAATTCTATGTGTGTTAAATTGTATGTTCTGTGTTGTGCATCTTAATAATTGTAACTCATTTTAAATGAAATTTTTTGCACTTCTTTCCTAAGAATTTTGCATTTGGAAGGTTTTTCTGCACTGAGCTTTCCTTACATGTAGAAAGCACAAATGTCAAGTTTGATGAAGCAATGGAGATTTCTATTGAATTTGATGGATATGTATCTAATGAACCTGATTGTGTAGGGATTGAAGAAGTAGAAGAACAGAAGAAGGATGAGCAAGAGAAGCATAATGAAGAAGAAGAAGAAGCTCTAGTGATGTCCCCTAAGACACCTAAATATGTGTAGAAAAATCATTCAGATAGTTAGATCATTGGAGACAAGACAAAAGGAGTATTCACAAGAAGTAGAGTTGCTACTAGTGAGATACATCTATGTTACTTTCTGAGATTGAACCAAAGACTGTAAGTGAAGCATGTAAAGATGAGCATTGGATGGAAGCTATGAAAGAAAAACTTATGTAGATCGAGAAGAATCAAACTTGGGAATTGATCCCTAGATCAGAAAATAAAAATATAAATGGATCAAAGTGGGTATTCAAAAAAAATTTGAATGAGAATGGAGATGTGGTCAGAAATAAAGCAAGACTTGTGTGTAAGGGCTACTCACAAGTAGAAGGCATTGATTTTCGGGAGACTTTTTCTCTAGTGGTTAGAATGGAAGCTATCAGAATGTTCTTATCATTTGCTGCTCATAAAGATTTTAAGGTCTATCAGATGGATGTTAAGTTTGCATTTTTGAATGGTGAGCTAGAAGAAGAAGTCTACATGGAACAATTGAAAGGATTTCAGTCGTAAGATCAACCAAATATGGTTTAAAAATTGAAGAAATATTTATATGGATTGAATCAAGCTCGTAGAGCTTAGTATGCAAGGTTAGACAGGTATTTGATTAAGTAAAGTTTCAAAAAAAGGTACAACAGATAGTAATCTGTATTTTAAAACTGAAAATGACAAAATCTTGATTATGGTTGTATATGTTGATGACATAATCGTTGGAGGAAATGAAACTATGTGCAAGATGTTTGTGGAAGAAATGCAAAAATAATTTGATATGTCCATGTTTGGTGAGATGAATTTCTTTCTTGGCCTACAAATTAATCAAAGAAAGAAAAGGAATTTTTTTTCACAGTCAAAGTATGTAAGAGAGATGTTGAAGAATTTTGGGATGGATGGTTCCAAACCGGAATGCACTCCTATAGTGACTATTTGCAAATTAAGTAAAGATGATGATTCACCTAAGGCCGATCAGAGAAAAAATAGATCTATGATTGGTGGACTATTGTATTTGATTGCTACTAGACCAGATATTATGCATGCAGTCTATCTTGTGGCTAGATTTCAAGAAGATCCTAAAGAAACACATGTTGTTGTTAAAATAATATTTAGATATTTGAATGGCACTCTAGATTATGGCTTATGGTATCCTAGGGATACTAACTTTACACTAAGTGCTTATACATATGCAGATTGTGCTAGATGTGTAGATGATAGAAAAAGTACAAGTGGTGGTGCATTCTTTCTTGGTTTTAGATTGGTGGCTTGGTTTAGTAAAAAGAAAGATTCAGTTTCTTTTTCCACTACTAAAGTTGAGTATATTGTTTTTGCATCTTGCTATACACAAGTTTTATGGATGAAACAAACATTGAAAGTTATCAAAGTAATGTATGATGATCCTATTTCTATCTTTTGTGATAATACAAGTGAAATTAACATTTCAAAGAATCCAGTGATGCAATCGAGGAAAAATCAGATATCTATCAAGTATCACTTCTTGAGAGAGAAGGTTGTGGAGAATGAAGTAAAACTTGAGTATGTACCTACGAAGGATCAGATTGCTAATATATTTACAAAGGCTCTTCATAAAGATACTTTTGAGTATCTCTGGGAGAAGCTATGGGCTATTAACCATCCTTTTTTGAATTAGATGCATATGGAGATGCATCAGTTCGGTGGGTCTATGGATCTATCTTTCTTCTAGACTGATGTTTTGGTGGCTACCTCTTAGGGGGAGTAGGTAGTGTCATGTGTTGTCATTGAAAGAGTGTTTTGTTCTTAGTTTCAAAGGGGAAATCAATGTAAAATATTGTTTTCCTTTTCCATTGATGTCAAATGGGGAGATGAGGGAAGATGTGAAAAATATTATATCTACTAAGGGGGAGAAACAAAAAGTAAAATCATGAAAAGTGTGTTCAGAGCTATGTGTTGTCTTTGATGGTTTTTCACATCATGTGTTGCCACCAATGACAAAGGGGGATATTTTTGCAAGAATGAACGTGTTGTCATTGATTGCAACTGGTCAACTAGTTATCAATTGGTTGTTTTCATTGATGTCATGGATGCAGGTTATTGGTTGTATATGTCGAGGATATTAACTAAATTGTAATGAAGAAAGGTTGTAGGTGTTTAGTGTTTTGCTCTAGGATTTTCTCCTATGTTTTTTTGGTTTAGTTATGTTGATCATGGTTATTGGAAGCTACTTTATCCAAATTTTGGGTTTCTAGATCATTGTACAATGCGAGTTATGTTCACTAGTTGTGAACTATGTTTTTTGGGGTATCTAGCTTAGGTCTAAGAGAAATGTAGTTTCTTCAAATTTCTTCTTGGTTGAGTCTTATGAATTATAGTTCTAGAGTTAAGCTATTATGATCATATTGAAGATAATTTTGTTTTCTCATGTTAAGGGTTGTGTGTACTTAATTGTTCTATTCATTTTATACTAGTTTGGTTGAGCTTGTGTTAAACACTACTTTTGAAGTTCATGAAGCATGTTGGGAATTTTTTGGGTCCTCATAAAGCGTGTGTTTGGGTCACCCTTATTCTAATTCCACCCTAGAATTTTTTTGGCACTGACCTTATTTGAATTTAAATGATGGATGGGAAACTTTGGATATGTTTCAAAGTTGAAGATGGTATAAATACAGGATGAGATATTGGTGAAAGGTATGCAAATAGATAGAGCAAGATAGATGTGAAATAGATGTGAAACAATGTGTATGTGATGTGAGTTTGGTAGATCAGTGTGAAATCTAATTGTTAAGTTTCTAGATGTAGTGAGCTAAAAGTGTACTCTATCATTCATGCATTTCTACAAGTGGATGAGTGAGTCATGGTGGAAATATATGTTGCATTGAGATTGTCTTCTCTCTGTAGCTTGTCTTTTTTATCTTCTTTCTATCTATGTGGGAGTGAGCCCTCTGGGTGGTTAACCCTTGTTGGAAAATGAGTCTTGTTTTGGTAGTGAGCCTACTCTAGCAGTGAGCCTTTGTAATCTGTTCTAATATTCTTTGTAGCTTAAAACTTGTAAAACCTATGATACTGTAGATTAATTAAGTATTATTTATCACAATTCTTTGGGGGTGACTAATTTGATTAGTTCAATTCTACTAATTGTAAAAAGAGACAAAAGATTGTAGAAGAATGAGACAAGAAAATAGAAGAGACACAACATATAGTGGAGAAACCCTTTCGGAAAAAAACATCACCATCAAAATCAATAGTGCTTGTATTTTTGTGCAATGTGTTTTTCCTACCCTAAAAGATGCAAAATAAAAGAAATGCAAAAAGGAGAAGAACACAATACAACACCTCAAGATTAGTCTAGTTAGACCTGAACAAAAGAAAGATAAAACAAGTAGATTACCTTGCTCAAGTCAATTTGTTGGTTGGCCCTTTGATATTGATTGATTGTTTTATGTGCTCCTTGATGGAAAATCACCTAAAATGATATGAAAAATGATGGGGATTCAATAGAGAATGCAATGATGTATTTGGGTATTTTGATAAGTCTATGAATGAATGCAATATGAGCTTGAAGATTCAACAATGGTGAATGTAAGTGTAGAATGCTTGAAAATTGCTAGAGTGAATGCTTGTGAATGTGAATGAATTGTGTATGAATCAAAATGAGACAAAAATCCTCTATTTTAGGAGAAGATTCTCTAGACAATTAGGTGGCTAGGATTTAGCCACCATGGACAAGATGAAGGGTTGTGGTGAGTTGAGGACTCACAAGCCCTCACATCTTTCCATGTGGAAATGAGGTGGAAAGAGGGAGTGTGATGTGGAGGTACTTGCAAGTACCTTGGGATTGGGAGAAGATTTCCTCAAAAAGGAAGTTCTTGTCCCCATGTGTGAAGGATGTGACACATGAGCAATTTTGGAATTCCTCAACAATCCTCATGGGGAAGAGAGAGACCTTGAAACAATAAATATGAATTTTTAATTCACATGATTGGAAGTACCTTGGGGATAAAACAAGGTCCTCATAAAGGAGGTCCTTGTCCCCATGTAGGAGATGTGACATATGAGTGATTTTAGAATTTCTCAACAACCTACATAAGGAAGAGGAGAGACTTGGAGGAATAAATGTGAATTTTTAATTCACATGTGAAAGAGGTTGTCTTGGCTAAATAAAGAAAGCACTTATGAAAGTTGACTTGGAGGCATGTTATAAATGGCATGAGGATTAGATTAAGGTTGTGCAAAAAAGTGATTAAGGAGATTAATGAAGGATTAGAGGAAAGTGGAAAAATATGGAAGATGTGACATTTATCTTGATTAAAGGTGTGCACATCCCAATCATGGATTAATTAAACTAATCCAGATTAGAAGAATATTATGGAGGATGTGATAAGGAGTGAGAAAAGAGAGAATTTAAAATTGATTTAAATTCAAAAGGTCAAATGACTAAATTAAATAGATTGATATATTTATTTAATTTAGAGAGGAAGGGTTGAAAGGTAAAGTATTTAATTATTAAATTAAATACTTTAGGAACCTTAAGCAAAGGGGAAATATTAATTAAATAAATCATTTAATTAATATCGATGAAATAGACGAATAAAGGGGATGAATTTGACCATATGGGAGTGGTCAAATTTGGATGTCTACATTTTTCCCCTCTTCAAAATATTGTTAGAATAATAGTGTTTCGAAGAAAAATAAAATGTAGATGACTCTATAGAGGAAGTGACTAGAAAATGATGCCCCAGCATGGGAGAAGTTGCATGAGTTGCCCAGATGGTGGGAAATGGAGGGAGATACCCCGATCTCACAAAAAAATGACCATGACAGAGGAATGGAGACATTCAGTAGAGTATGCCCCCTCGAGAGGGCAGTTGGGGAAGAAAAAGGGGCCCTAGATGACTTCTCAATATGAGGAAACAGAGGGTACCATTGGATAGAGCTCAAAAAACTATGAAGATTGGCTTTTGAATGGAGTCAAACAGACACACAGTGTGCAAATGGCAGCCCACGAAAGTTAGAGGATTAGTTAAATTAAAAAGAGGTTAAATAAAGGGTAAAAAATACCCTTAAAGTTAAAAAAAGGGGGGAAAGTTATAGTAATTTTAAGAATTACTATTCCTCATTTGCACACCTCACAGTTGAGTGAGAGAGAGAGAAGAGGAGGAGATGACGATGGGCGAGGAGTATGATGACGACATTATCCATCGAGGGGATGAGAAATGACGGTTCTACCACGAGTGCACGGTTCCATGCCAGGTTAGTCCCAAAACCCTCTTTGTGATTTGAAGAAAATTTTGTTATTTTTTTGAATTTTTATGCAATTTAAAAACATGGGTTTTGGGAGTCGGGTAGATTAGTGAAATGGGTAGGTGGCAAAATTGTGATTTCACCCATTTTGCAGGCAAAATCGCCTGTTTAGAGGTGGTGAGGAAGGGGGCGAATGAGCCTATTAAGGTGGAAAATTCACCCAAAAAAAATAAAAATTCCCCAAAATGGCGACATAGGCACAAAAAGAGGTGGACTTGCCCCTGAATGGGGAAAATCCACAAAAGAAAGGGGTTAGGTAGAGGAATGGGCGATTCCGCCCATCAAATGGGTGAGTGCACCCATAGGATGGGCGAATGCTTCCATCTAATGGGTACCATGCCTTGGTGAGGGGGTCAGTGAGTTCGCCCACCCGTAGGGTAGACTTGCCCACTGGAGAGGTGGGCGGATCCACCCGCTGGATAGGCAAGCTCGCCTGCCCATGGAGGCAGGGTGGAAACGCCTATCGAAGGGGTGGGATCACCTACCCACTGAGGTGGGAAGATCCACCCACCGAATGGGTGAGAGTGCCTGCCTAGGAAGGTTTGCTCACCGACGAGAAGGCTCACCCATCGGAAAATGGGCTCACCCATCCTAAGGGCTCACCCATCCCAAGGGCAAGCTCGCCCCTCAGTCGAGTGGGATTGCCCATCTGAAGGGTGGGCTCACCCATATCGAAGGCGGACTCGCCCATCCCAAGGGCGACAGGCAGAAAAAAGGATGAAAGCGCCCATAAAATGGGTAGGGATGGAAAAAAAAGGGGGAAAAAACTATAAATTAGGAAAATTTTCCCAAAAAGGGGGGGAAATGTCGAGAAGACAACCCAGGGTAGGGAAGAAAAGAAGATAAAAAAAAGATGAGGAGATTGTTTAAACGACTTACATGTTATGTGATGTGGATGCAGCAGTTTGAGAGTTTGCAGATGTGGGAGAGGCATTTGGATGTTCTAGAGGAAACCATAGCAGTGATAAACAGGGAGGATCACGAGGCATTGGTGCGAGCGAGCCTGCTCCACATGCTAAGGTACCCTACTATCAAAGTGCATCAAGCGTTGTTGACATTATTAATAGATAGATGGGATTCAGAGACATCAACATTTCACCTCTCGACAAGGGAGATGATGATCATCTTGAAGGATGTATGGAGGATCCTATGACTACCTATAGTGGGCCATTTGGTGATCTGGACAAGATCAGAGGATGAGGAGCTGGATCAAACCCTATGGGTCCTATTTGGGCAAGAGGACTTACCACTTCAGGGGATGGTGTTAGATCTAGACAGATGTTTGGGGTTGGGGGTACCTTCACTACCATTATACCTGTGTGGTTTGATCAGTGGGATCTTGCTACCAGACAGGAGTGGACACTTTTGCAGCCTCAAGTTCATGGAGGTTGTGAGACACATTATGGAGTAGAGGGAGGGGGAGTTTGCATGGGGTCCATGCATGTAGTGTGCTATTGGGGGGAAATCAGCATTACACATGTGATGCTATTACTAATATGGGTCTAGGAGCACATCAGTGTGGCTAGGCCAAGAGTGGTGACAGGAGGGGTGGAGGATCCTACACTACCAGTGGCACACTGGTATGGGACCGAGTATGGCTAGAAATTTTATTATTAGGGTCTCAGTGATCTGGATAGATGGAGGAGGATGCTAGATGATCTATGGGAGGATTAGATAGTGTGGAGGCCCTACATGATGCGACAGTTCTCCAGATGGAGGGAGGATGAGGAGAGAGATAGGAGATAATTTTGCATAGTATCCTATTTGATCGAGAGAGAGCCCTACATAGTGGAGATACACAGGGTGGACCGAGTGCAGAGACAGTTTGGAATTCAACAGGACATCCCTTGCAGACCATAAAGATTTAGACAGATCATGCGAGAGCATCCATGGGGGGATCAAATTATTGCCAATTTTGTGAGGCAACAGTGGGAGGGGCTTTAGGAGGTACCTTACTTAGGCAGGAGAGGAGGGAGAGAAGATGCAGGGGTGACAATGAGATTCTCTGCATGGTTTTCCCATCACCGACCAGCACGGGTTACACTAGTGGAGCTGATTATAGAGGCACTTGGATTCGGTCTAGAGGATGAGATGAAACTAGATGGATAGAGAAGGGGGAGGAGGGGAGGAGTACAATAGAGGGGAGGATAGGAGGAGGCGAAGGCCGATGAGGAGAGAGAGGATCGACTGAGGAGAGTGAGGAGGATGGGAGGACAATAGAGGAGAGGCCAGGAGGAGGCTAAGGTAGAGGAGGAGAGAGAGGAGCCACAGGTGGAGGAAATGGAGGTAGATGCTCCTGAGGTTGACCCATTGGCCATGGTACCATATGTACCACCACCACCAAAGGAACTGGCCGTACTTTTGAGAGGGGCTTTGGTGAGCCTATAGATTGCCTAGCAGAGACTCAGGGATTTAGAGGTTGCAAGGAGAAGACTGGTAGCTGAGGTGAGTATGCTACATGTGGAGGTGGATAGGGTGCGAGAAGAGGGGAAGAGGGACTTTGGGGCCCTAGCCGATGTGGTAGGATGACATGTAGAGGAGGTACAAACAGAGAGGGATAGACTACAGGCTGAGGTGAGCAGGCTAGGAGTAGAGATAACTCAACTAGAGGGAGTGGGATAGAGAGAGCATGAGGAGTTGGTGGAGGTGAGGTGGGAGCGAGATAGATTGGAGGCTGAGGTGACTATACTACAAGCAAGGGGACAATGAGAGCCTAGAGGATCAGTGAACCAGGTATCTTTAGTGGCCCTGGTGGATGTAGAGAGGGATATGGATGATTTGAGGAGACAAGTGGAGGGGTTGCTAAGGGAGAGGATTGATTTGAGATGGGTGCAAGATGAGCTCTATGACAGAGCATAGGTAGTAGATCAGATGATGTGGACTACAGGGTTGGTTTTGGAGAGAGAGGAGGTGATGATGGCATAGATATAGACTTTGTGGGGCAAGAGAGATGTAGTAGAGGCACAAGTGCAGACTCTATAGGGTGAGAGGGATATGATAGTAAGATAGATGCATAATCTAGAATGCAAGAGGGATTCAGTAGATGTACAAGTATAGACTCTGCAGGGAGAGAGGGATGCAGCGCAGGCATGGATACAGGTAGTGGAGATAGAGAGGGATGCAGCATATGCATAGGAACATGCTATGTAGGGTGAGGAGGGTGAGACCGAGGTAGATGTGTAGACACTATAGAGGGAGAGGGATGTCACACAAGCATAGGTATAGGCCATGCAGGAGGAGAACAATAGAGTGATAGAGTAGGTGTCCCTAGTGTGGGAAGAGATTGGTCAATTGTGGTTGGCACAGGATGCATGGGCACATGAGAGGAGATTCATATGTGGATTTTGGGGTAGATACAGAGAAAAGTGGGATTCGGCTAGATATCAGATAGTAGAGAGGGATGAGAACATGTGGTAGGCCAGCTACCATATGGCATCCTACTTCACAACAGTTCCAAATCAGACATAGCAGGTACCTCCTTGTGTCTAAGTGATGCCACAAATTTTGACACCATCCCAGTCAATAGGGACACACTAGAGGATATAGTAGCTATCGAGAGACCCCTCCACACAGAGGGGGAGCTCCAGACTCACCACAGAGGCCAAATGTGGGAAGATCACAGTAGAGAGGACAAAGGATAGATGATAGGATACAAGGTTTTGATAGGTGCAGATGGGTGTAGAGTACAGAGCGAAAAATATCATATGTTATTCAGAGCCTTGCACTTGTATTTTATTTGATGATCACTGATGTATATGATGGATATGTATTTTGATGATATGATGGACATTATTATGGATCATGTGATGGACATTGTATTTTGATATTTATATGATATGTGGCATCCCTTATTGATACTATGTTGTGTGTACATGTTGGATGATTTATTTATGCATATATGTGTGTTCATGATTTTATTATGGATGATCATTATGATGTGATGTATATATATGTTCATGATGATGTATGTTTATGCTTATATGGATGATATGGATGATATGCATGATTCCTAATGTTTATGATGCAGGATGTGATGGATGATATATGACATTATATGCTATGGGTATGGATCTAACAATTTGGGATGCAGGTGGTGATGTATGCAATATGTTAATGATGTGGACTGATATGAAAATGAATTGATAATAAAATGAATCTAAGATGATTAGAATAACCAATTACAACTAATATAAACAACTTAAAATAAATGTGAGATGATCATGCACATGGGATGACATGTAATGTAATGAACCAAAAGTGTGGGATAAAATGCAATTAAATTCCGTACAAAAACTAATAGATAAAAGAAATGCAATGTGGACATGGATGTGGGTGGTGAGTTGACTTTATTTGTAGATCATGCTTGTTGTAGCTTATAAAATAAAGGTGTGTGGTACGTGAGTGAGATGGACTAATATGAAATTGAAATGCAACATGGACATGAGTGTAAATAAGGGCTTGCATAGTGATGAGGGTCGATGGTAGGCGTATCATACTTGCTTGAGTTTATTGGAAAGTACTTTCCCTGTAATCATTACAAAATTAAGGGAGGATGGGTGTGAGACTTCACCTTTCAAGAACCATAGGTATCCTGAGAAGAAGAGGAGATGGGGAGATGAATGTTTGCACAACCAAAATCATAGGTCATAGGTTAGGTATAAATGTAATGCAATGGATTTGATCATGAAATGCAATCCTAATGTGATTTTCCATTTTTAGAGCATTGATTTTTGCTATAGCATAAGAGACCAAGTGCCAAAGTATGTGAAACCAAGGAAGATTAGTTTCTAATGCACAAAACAAACACAACAGAAAAGAAGGTTTCCCCAACACCCCAAAGTCGTGAAGACCTTGGTCAAGCCAGGCATTGGGATAACCACAAGTACAAAAGGATGCCCCAGCGTAACACAAGACCATAGGGATCTTGGTGGGTACCATGTGGGACAACTAAACAGACAATAACAAAAAAAAAAATCAAGACATGCCCCTATGTTAACCAATCAAAACACACCATGATATGATAGATCATGACGGCCTTGATAGGTCATGATAGGAAGCTCAAATGATAAACGAAAGCCAAAAGTGTCAAAATATCACAATCAATTTCAAACATCCTTTGCCGCAAGATCGAGAGGGTGGATGGAATTGATGAGGTATCTTAGGAAGGATGCATCCTATTCAAACCAAAGATGGATACTAAACTAAAAGATCAATATGACACAAGAGTCTCCAAAACTAATTGAATCTCATGATACAAGTGGATCTCATTTGTGAAGAACTAGCTAGATAAGGACGTACTTGATGACATGACACAAGACATAAGGCACAATACACAAGACTAACACACCCTAAAGACCTAGGGGCTTAGGGATTGATCAAAGATTAGCCTTGCCTACGTGAAAGTGCAGAGCCCTCATAGCTCAACAAAGACCATGGATAAAAGTGGAAATAGGACAATGGAGACAACGCTAGAAAACAAAGATTGGACAGATAAAAATCAAAGCCCCGAGGGTGGATCAAATGATCAACCTTGCCTATGTGAAAATGCAAGGGCAACATAGTTGGAAAAAGACTAATGAAAAAAGATGAGACCAAAAGATTGACATGACAAGATGGGATTTAAATGAAGACCGACATGATGAAGGAACCTAGATGGAAGCCAAGGACTGACATGACAAAAAGGACTGATAATAGAAGCTTAGATTAAGAAAAAAGCTCAGGATGACAGATAGTAGATGAAGATCGTCCAATGCTCAACCAAAATATACCAAGTGGCAGGATGAAAGATGCAGATGGAAAGACAGGATCGATAGGATGATAGGACATGGGATCAGGATGGGTGGAAGCATAAAGTAACTAGAATGCAAGGTAGATAATGGTTAAGCCATGTATGAATGGCATCTATGACCAGGTTTTCACCAAGCGTACTTATCCAAGGCGTGACCAAGGGTAGTTTTCACCATAGGAGGAATTATTTCTCTTTACTTTTTTCTTTTCTTTTTTTGATTTTTTGATTTTTTTTGTAGTTTTGATCATTTTTTACTTTTTTTTTGTTTTTTGGATTCTTGCAGGATAGGATGCCCTACCTAACTTAAGTGTAAAACCTTTTTAGGTGCATGATGTTAATGGGCTCCTCTAAGGGCTTGTCTTCAGGTGTGGCAAGGCTATATGCCCCTGATCCATATTTTGTTGTGATGACATAGGGACCCAACCAATTTGCTTCAAATTTCCCCTTCTTATCTCAGTCCTGTTGGGTACGCTGATTCTCCTTAAGAACTAAATCACCAACATTAAATTTTTTATGACAAACCTTCTTGTTGTAGCTCCTATTAAGGCGATTTTGATATGCTTGAAGAGGATTATATGCTTTGATCCATTTTTCATTTAGGAGTTCTAGCTGGTTGAGTCTTGCAACCCAAGCATCTTCATTGCTCATAATATTTTTTAGGGATATTCTCAGTGACGGGATTTCTACCTCTATTATTGACTACCTTTTTAAGGATCTTGATCAAGGTTTTGTTGGTAGCCTCCGCTTGGCCATTACCTTGATGGTAATAGGGTGTGGACCAATGATTTTGAATGTGGAAGGTGTCAAAGAGGTGTTTCATGGCTTGATTCTTGAATGGATTTCTGTTATCAGAAATGATGGTGGATGGGATTCCATATCTGTAGAGAATATGTTAAAGGATAACTTTGGATATCTGAGTACCCGTGATTTGAGAGAGTGGCATAGCTTCCACCCACTTGGTGAGGTAATCGGTTGTAGTGATGATGAAGGTATGGCCATCAGAGGATGGGGGATATATCTTTCTGATTAAGTCAAAACCCCACTAAGAGAAGGGCCATTGTGCTATAAAAGGTTGTAGATCCTGTGCAGGAGCATGTATCAAATCTGTGTACTATTGATAGGGTAGGAACTTCTTCAAAAAATCACAAGAATCATGTTCCATTGTAGGTCAGTAGTAACTAGCTCAGAGAATTCTTTTAGCTAGTTCCATGCCATTTGAGTGGGCCCCACATATGCCACTATGTACCTCTGTTAATGTAGTGTGAGCTTCGGTCTCATTTAGACACTTGAGGAGGATTCCATCATACCCATGATGATAAAGTGTATCACCTACTATAGTGTAACTAGATGTACATTGGATGAAATATTTTCTTTGGTTGCATGTAAGGTTGGGAGGTAAGATGTTATCATGCAGGTAAGTGTAGATATTGTGATACCATGGTGATGTAGGACCTACGATGTCACACACCATCTCACTTTTAGGGATATTGTACGCTGGAATTAAGAGTTGTTCGATTAGGAACTAACACTCTGTTCAATATCTAGGCATGTCGATCAGGGAACCAATGGTAGCCATAACATCAACTGCTTTGTTCTACACTCTCAGAATTTGGTTAAACTAGATTGAGGTGAAGTAATTTTTGAAGTCATCTACCATGCGCTTATAAGGTAACAGCTTATTATCTTTTGTTAGAAACTCATCATTAACATGTTTGATGATTAACTGGGAATCACCAAAGACTCTTAGGTGAGTGATATGCCATTGGATTGCAAATCTGAGGCCAGTAAGGAGAGCTTCATATTCTATGATGTTTGTGCATAGAAAATCCAACCTAAATGACTTCAGTATATAATCACCCTGAGGGTGATGAGAAATATTCTTTCCCTCGATCCATTGTGTGTGTACGATCCATCAAAGTAGAGTGTCCATGTGGCCGCTTCTATTACAATGAAGATCCCTTCATCAAGAAATTTTGTTATCAGAGGATAGGCATCTACTAGGGGAGCATTTTCCAACTGATCCGCTATCACTTTCCCTTTAATAGCCTTTCAATTGACATATTCTATATCAAATTCACTCAATAGCATGACCCACTTAGCCATGCGACCAGTCAAATTTGTCCTAGATAATGGATATTTGAGTGGATTGACCTTGGAGATGAGCTTCACTGGGTGGTTGAGCATATAGTGTTGAAGCTTTTGCAAGCTAAAGACCACGACTAGGCAAGCTTTTTCCATCAAGGAATAATTGAGTTCATAGCCTACTAGGGTCTAGATAATGTAGTATATCACTTGTTCCTTTGATGCCTCATCATGTTGTGCCAACAATGTCCCAAGTGCCACTAAAGTAGTAGAAATATACAATAGGAGTGGCTTACTTGGAATTGGTGGCATAAGGATGGGCGGGTGAGCCAAATACTCTTTGATCTTGTTGAAGCCGAGTTGACACTGTTGATTCCACTTAAAGGTGGTATCCTATTTCAAGAGATGATTGAGTGATTGGCATTTGTCGACTAATTGAGCTATAAACCGCCAGATGGATTGTAGCTTACCTTGTAGGCTCCTTAACTATTTGAGATTGTGCGGTGGAGGCATATCCATGATTTCCTTGACTTTTGTTGGATTGACCTCTATGCCTCTTCTGGAGATAATGAAACCTAGTAGTTTTCCAAATGTAACCCCAAAGACACATTTCTTCATATTTAGTCGTAGCTTATAGTGCTCTAGACGCTCAAAAATATGCTTGACGATTATCAAGTGCTCTTCCCTTTTTCTTGATTTCCCCAATAGGTCATCAACATAATCTTCCATTATGATGTGAATGAGATCATGGAAGATGACAGTCATGGCATGCTAGTAGGTTTCCCCCACATTCTTGAGACCAAAGGGCATGGCATTGTAACAGAACATGCCCCATGGTGTGGTGAAGGTTGTTTTATGTTGATCTTTGGGCACAACTTTGATCTAATTGTATCCAGAGAAGTCATCCATGAGGGAAATCATCTCATGCCCTATAGTTAATTCCACCAATATGTCGATGTTTGGAAAAGGGAAATCATCCTTAGGATAGGCTTTGTTGAGGTCCCAAAATTCTATACAAATCTTGATATTGCCATTTGGTTTGGCAACTGGCACTATGTTTGAGATCCAATCAGAATAGTCAATGGGTCTTATGAATCCAACTTCTAATAGATTATCCAACTCTTTCTTGACCAGTAGAGCTACTTGGGGTGCATTTTCCTGATTTTTTGTTTGACAGGTTTTGCATCCAGATGGACGTCCAAATGATGTACTACTAGAGCAAGATCAAGACCTAGAATATCTGAGTATGTCCATGCAAAATTGATGATGTATTCTTTGAGAATCTTGGTGATGGTAGAGTACTCCTCCTCTGATAATGATTTGGCTACATATGTGATTTTGGGATCCTCTTCAATTCCCAAATTTATTTTTTTTGTTTCCTCAATCAAAATGGATGATCATTCAGATAGATTAGTTCCTATAAGGGGAAGATGAATGTCCCCATATTCCAGTGCCTCATTGAGGTTTTTGCTATCAGATACACCCTTTGTTTTTACTTTTCTGAGTCAATAAGTGCCTCGGGGAGGTTTTCGCTAGGTGACCCTTTTTTATTTTGCTTCTTTTTACTTTTGCGGTTAGGGTGTTCATCTTCCTCCAATCCCATAAGATGTACACACATATCCACTGAAGGAAAGGTATTGATAGGTGCGCTACCATGTAGGTCTCAATCTATGAGTTCAGAATGATAAAGGGATAAGGTGATGGTGCAAATAGATAGGCATTCGAACATGGAAGAAAGGTCTACGTGATCCACATCATTGTATGCATGTATGATGGATTCCTCTTCTGGTATGTCTTCAAGGAGACCATTGTCCACACTAACGTTGTTAGAGGCACTAGATGATGTCATAGAACCCTTTTGTTTGGTGTCATAGCCCAAATCCAAATTTCTTAGATGCACAAAAGTGTCTATTGGTTGTTGTCTTCCTTGCTCTTCTACACCAAGGCCTCCCCCCCGATAATTGTACTTTTTCTACAAACTTAGAGGGCCAAGGATAAGTCTCTTGGAAATATTCTTTCAATGGGGGAGAGGGTTCAGGTTCCTCACAATATACCGATTGGATGATGTCATCTTCTGGTGTGTCTTGTCTTAACCTAGGAGAGCAAAAATTGGTTTGTCCCACACTTTTGGAGCTCAAGGTGATCATCTTCTCTTCTTCCTTTGGTACAGTCTAAGAAGGTTGGCCATATGTGTGTGGTGAGGGTGGCATAGTTGCCACATTGAAGGTGATGCACATTTCGTATTCACCACATCCCTTATCAATGATCTAGACTTTGGTAAGGGTGGAATCAGATGTGGAAGATGGAGTGGATGAAGTGGTGGTTCCATTTCTACTTCGGGGCAGTAATGGGAATGGGGAAAAGAAGCTTCTAATGCGCGGAAATACTCAAATGGTTGAGGATCCGCGTGTATTGTTACTTCTACCCATTGAATAGAAATTTCAAGAATTGATGGTATGTGGATGGAATGACTTCAATGGCGTGGATCCATGGATGGTCGAGGAGGAGGTTATAGGGGAGTTCCAGATCAAGGATGTGACAAGTAGTGTACTACACCACGGGCCCAACCTAAATTGGAAGACATATTATCCCCTCAGAATCATGCTTCACATTATCATATGCCTTAATAGTGATGACTTGATTGTTTAAGTCAACATGGGTGTATCCCACCTGTTTTATGAATTTCAATGTGCAAATATTTAGGGAAGAGTCATTATCTACCAAGACCCTCTTTACTTTATGACAGTTTACAAGGACTTCAAGATGGAAGGGATGATTATGGTTGGAGTCAATGCAGTGCATGTCATTTTGGCTAAAACCTAGTTGATAGGTTACTGAGAGGTGTCCTACCAATGCTTGAAATTGTGTAGGATCTATGTCATTGGGAACTTGAGTGTCCTATAAGGCCTTAGTTAATATTTCTTTGTGTATGGGAGAAGACTTGATCAAATCTAGAATGGATATTTGTGTCGGAGTCTTTCCCAGATGATCAAGAATGTTGTATTGAGAACTTACAGGTGGTGGGTGGGTGGATGTGGAGGCTCCAAGGACTATAATACGAGTCTGTCGGGTTGTTGTTTTGGCATCCACACGTATGTCACCCCGATCTATGAGATAATGGATGTATGTTTTCAAACCTTGAAATTTATTCAATGTATGGCCCTTATTCTTATGGAACTCACAATACTCATTTTATTTGTACCAGGTTGGTTTGGGCTTGGATCATCAAGGGGCTTAGTCACAAGATATGTGATTGGGTAATTAGCTTGAAGAAGCCTATTAAACACGACACTTAGGGGCCCTCATAGTTGAGTAAATTAACATTTTTTACCCCCTTGATTGTTCTAATTGGATTGTTGGGGAGGACAAGGTGCCCTTTGTGGAACTAATATAGCATTAGGAATTGAATGCTGAGGAGGGGGATAATGTGGCTTCTAGGAATCATTAGCCACTTGGATGTGTTTGGTGCCAGTGACACCATCATTGATAGTGTTTTTGTTCTTGTCCCAATAATGAGGCTTATCCCTAGATGATTTCTCTTTATCAGAGCTGAAAATTTTGACTAACCCTTTGGCAATAATTTCCCTCTCAAGGATAGGACCTTTCTCCACTATTGTTGTGAAGGTCGTGGCACAGTGAAGTTTGAAGTTATGGGCCATATCTAGATGAGAGTTTTTGATAAATAGGGTGACCATGTCCTTTTCCCTTAGCGGGGATTTCATCTAACTAGATAAAGCTCACCATCTTTGGAGATAGCTCGCAAAGGTTTCTCCCTCATGTTGTTTTTCTTTCAGGATATCCAACGTATCAATATCCTTCTCCAAATTTAAGGAGAAGTGGGAGATAGACTGCTCTGAAAGCTGTGCAAAAGACTTGATAGATCCCTTCTCGAGACCCATAAACTAGTCAAGAGCTATCCCTTGTAAACTTTTGGGAAACAATCGCATGAGTTAATTGTCATTATGCATGACTTCTTGACAATGGGCGTAAAACTCTTGAAGATGAGCCTTGGGGTCTTTTGTTCCTTTATACTTATCAAATCTCAGCATTTTGAAATGTTTCAGGAAAGGAACCAATGAAATAGAAGGATCAAATGGATAGGGACAAATTTCCTCAAACTTAAATGATTGTTTGTTGGTCCCTACTTGCAAGTCCTTTAACACAACTTTTTCATCTTCCAAATCTTTATTGATAGGTGCTAGGGGAGTTAGATTAGATGGATTAGGTTGATTATAATGAGGATACTACTGATATGATGAGGACAGGGAAGAAGAGGTTTGATCATAAGTTGGTGGAGATGTATATGTAGGCGTTTGTTGGTATTGACTGGTGTATGGGGATTGTGGTTGGGAATTGACATAAGGTGGATAGGAGGATGGTGGATTTTGATGGTAAGGGGCAGAAGCTACTTGTTGATAGGGTGGTTGTTGTTGATAATATGAAGTGGATGGATCACCCTACTAATATTGTGTAGGAGCTTGGTATTATGATGATGTGGAAGCTCCTTGTTGGTGTGACGACGATAACTGATAGTAGGAGGTGGAGGTAGCACCTTGTTGATAGGGTGGCTATGGTTGAGTGTACGAAGTGGATGGAGCACCTTGTTGGTAGGGTAGTTGTTGTTGAGTGTAGGATGGATTGGATTGGTAATTGTATGCAATGTTGGGTTGTTGTGTGATATATGGAGGTAGTTGTGGATTAGACATCTATCGGTAAGGATTTGTGTGTGATTGTGAAGGGTTGGTGTAAAGAGGTGGTTGAGTGCGTGGTCGATTCTAAGGGATTAGATTGAGATTCAAATTGGGATTGGATGGAGCAGCATAGGTAGTGTATGTTCTTGATGGGTAGTAGAGATATTGTACGAGGGGATTACGTTGCATTTGCGTGGGAACGTGCATATGCTAAGGTGGTTGTTGTTGTTGCAGTGGCTGCTAGTAAGGAGGAAAAGATGGGATGTGTTGTTGTTGTGGGATCACTACAGAAGCTCCATGTGGTGGTTTTTGAGGTTATGATGCCGCTTGCATCACTGAATGTGGGGGTTGCATAGGAATGGTAGTGTGTTGCTACTAAATTGGAACATTTTGTTGCAGAATTATGATGCTTTTTTGTAGAATTATGACATTTTGTTGTGAAGGTTTTTGATGAGGTGGTTGAGATGACATGGAAATGGCAGTGGCATGTTGTGGTGGCACTTACGAGGGGACAACAGTGTGTTGTGGAAGTGCTTACGATGTAGTGGATTGTTGAGGATTAACTAGTGGTTGTTGGAATGTAGGGATATTACCTTGAGGTGGTGGTGGTAAATTTCCAGCAGGTGTAGACCCTAGAGGTGGCATTAATGCAAGGATAGGATTTCCCTTAGTGTTGAAGGGTGGTTGACCAAGATGCTCAGGTGGGAGTGGTGGAGTAGACAAAATATTATGTGGCATACCATAAGCGTAAGGGTCATTAGGGTCAGGTTGTGCTCCTAATTCTGTGGCTGGGATGTGAGGATAACTTGTGACTTGGTACATTACGACATTTTCTAATCCAAGTTAATAAAAATTCTCTATAGGTGCACCTTCGGGGACATACAGATTTCTCAGAACATTTTGCGAAGTCTGCGGGTCTTGAGGCACTGGAAGAGACTGGGTGCCAGTATATTGTGACATATCAAAATCGGGTGGGGGTTTGATTCATTTCATGATTAGAGTGGTGAGAATCTTATCCCCACGCTCGTTGAGAAGGCAATCCATTACTTGAACATTGATGTGATTCCTAAGGTATTCATCAACTATGACTTCGGGTTGATTGACCATGTTCTCGTCTCTAGGAAATGAAGTGTTTTGAATTTTGGTATTGGACTGTGATGAGGCACCATTATTGGGGTCCTAAGGGATATTTGCACAATTGTTGGGATCCTAAGGGATATTTGGCTAGGAACCGTAGGCTTGTTGTTCTTCCATTTGCTTCTTTTCTTGTGATCGAGTTTGAACAGGCATGAAAGTGCAAAACTACCAAGTGGATTAAGCTAAGGCTAAACTTTAAGATATGATGCAAAGATGACCTAAGTGATGATTGAAGGATTGATTGAATTGGATGAGGGATCAATACATTCGATGATTGGATAGGGATGTGATTGAATTATATTGGATTAGATTGATTGATGAAATGATTGATAAGATTAGATGACAGATGAGACAGGATAATGAAAGGGATTCTAAACCAAGTTAAAAAATCACCCTAGGTGACTTAAGGTGTTAATTGATCAGATTAAAGGATAAACAGATGATTACGGCACTAAATCCACCCTGAGATGAAAGTGGATTGATTGGGCCGAAGATGATGACTGACTCAGGACGGATGACAATCCTAAGTAGATGTTGTAGGATGAGGATCGAATTCAGACACCTAGGATAATTTGGATAACAACCTCTAAAGAAAATTTTAGGGGATTTGGATTGAGAAAACACTGATGAATATGCAACCTAGGGATGTTTTAAGATTTTCCTATATGATTTGGATGATAAATGAATGACCTTTGGAAAATGAAGATGGACGAAAGTGAAGATTATGAGTGGACTAAAGATGATAAAATTCTTTGTTTACTACAAAGGACTTGGAAAACAACAAGCTTTTGGGAGCCCAATAGATTAACTCTCAAGATAAAGATCAGAATCACCTAAAGAAATGAGCAGAATCGCCCAAATAGGGTGCAAGGTTACCCCAGCAAAGTGCAAGGTCACCTAAACAAAGGTCAGGTACACCCAAACAGGTGACAAGGTGCAAGGTCACCGAAATAGGAATCAAGCTCGCCCAAAAAATGGTCAGATTCACCCAAACAAGTGACAGGGTCACCTAAACAGTGATCAAATTCACCCAAACAGATGTATGGCTCACCCAAACATGGTTCAGAATTTCCCAAACAAGAATTAGAATTGCCCAAACAGATGACAGGGTCACCTAAAAAGTGATCAAATTCGCCCAAGTCGGGTGCAAGGTCGCCCAAACAAGGTTCATAATTGCCTAAACAGGTGATAGACTAGCCCAAACATAGTGCAGATTCGCTCAAACAGGGATCAAGTTTGACCAAACAGGTGACAGGCTTGCCTAAACAACATTCATACTTATCTAAGTCTAAAAATTGTCAAACGACGTCGATAAGTAGGGAAACAGACTTTCCGAACGAGGAAATGAACTATCCTAACGGGGAAACAAACTCTTTGAATGGATAAATGGATTCTCCTAATGGGGAAACAGACTCTACGAATGGGGAAATAGACTCTCCTAATGGGGAAATGAACTCATCGAATGGGGAAACGGACTTGACAAATGGGGAAATGGACTCTCCAAATGGAGAAATAGACTCAACAAATGGGGAAATGAACTCATGTAACGAGGAAATGAACTCATCTAATGAGGAAATGGACAAATGGAGTCTCAAACGAAAGACGGGTTTGGCTATTCAGGGAGCAGATTCGCCCAAATATGTTGCAACTAAATGATAAATTCATCTAGATTTAATGCAAAATTATGAGTTAGATGATATCATATAAGCTTTTTGTTCCAACATAGATGATGAACTAGTATCATATGAAAGGGAAGCATGTGATCACCCTATTCAAGTTGATGAGACTATTGAAGAAGTTGTTGAAGATAATGCCTTACAGCCTATGAACTTATTAGATGAGCTCCCCCACTTTTTTGAAGAGGAGGTGTATTCTGTCATGGAAAAAGAGCATAAGGAGCCATAGTTTGGAGATTTGTTTTCAGTTATCCAACAGGGATATCAGGTCCTTAGTCAAGAAGATCCAACAATTAAAAACATTAATGGTTTCTTTTCAGAGACTATTATATATGATGTTGCAAAGAAGCAGGACTCCTTTTTCATTGCAGAGCTGAAAGAAAGAACAATTGATCCTCCTATAGACAATAATGGTCAAATCTTTCGAGAAGATCAAACTGTAGTAGCCAATGAACAACCTGCATATTACCTCCAATCAACATCTTTTCAAGGAAAAGATGAAGTCTTTAGAGATCAACAAGAGGCCAGCAAGGAAAGTTCAAGCTTTTCCCTTACCAGAGGTTGTCCAATCAGGTACCTAGCTCAGACGGAGTCCAATACAACACCAAGGACCAACCCTGTACCTGCACATAAAGGTACAACAAAAGAAGATATCCAGGATGCACTAATAACCAAACAAGAGTATGTTCAGCTCACTTGTCCTCCTTTAGTTGATAATACGTATGGTCTATCTAGTGAGGTAAGTGATCTTGTTCGCGTCTTTCAAGAAGCAGTGCATCATCTGGTTAAACAATTTTTTGTGTATCATTTTTACTTAGTTGTCCTTAAGCATGCCAGTCATTATACTTTGAAAAGAAAGGGCAGCTATTTCAATCATCCTGTAAATAGTTTTGTTTGACCAATTTCTTACTGGTTAGTGTAGGGTAGGTTTAGTTGCATTTTTTTTCAATTCCCTAAGTGTTGTTCCAGCACAGTTAAATAGTTTCACTTCAGTAGTTTCTTGTTTTCAAAAAAGTCTCCAAGTGATCTGTTTCTTGAGATACTAATGTGTTTGAGCCATGTACAAAGTTGCCCTGGGTCTATTTTCGAGGTGTTCCTAATGACTCCATGCCCAATGGATAGGACTAGGCTACTGGTCTGCATGTTTAGCAGGCAAACATCTAGCTGAGGTCGCCAAAAATGTTACCCAATTTTCACCTATGGGCTCAATCAGGCAAGACAAATTATGTTTCAGATGTTCATAAGGGACAAATGGGACATTTACATTGAGGGTTAGTTCATGCATCTGATGAAATTTCACAAGGAGCTCATTTGAAAAGTATGCCTCAGACAGATTTGGCATAAAATCCATTAGAGATGCTAGTCGACAAGACCCCTCTATTGTCTTGCCAACTAGTGGTGCGTTCTTTTTGTTTGAATAAACCAGTCACGAAGACATTCTGGTTGCCATGAATTTTTATGCATATCTCTGCTTGGGATGTCTTGGCAACAGTAGCTCACAAGGTTGGTGTCGGAAAAAAGAAATGATTTCAGTATGGGCTCTTACCGACAAGGAGGGGTCTCCCCGAATGAAGATCTAAGTTCGCTAGAAGGTAAGGTCTTGGTGTAGGATCCAGTCGATCAAGCGAAGTCACACTAAAATGGAGTGCTCTCGGCGTAGGATGGTCATCTCAGGGAAATGTCTGGCCAACAGGCCAGGGTCTCGGCAATAGTATGGGGCTTATCCAAGAGGTCTCACTGACAAGCAATGTCTTGCCGAAGGGAAACAACATCACCGAAAGGAAGTGAGCTTGGCAGGAGGTCTCATCGATAACGAAAAGTCATGCCAACATGCCTTGTGCCTTCAGTGTAATGAGAGAAGCTTGGCAAGAAGTCTTGCTGACACATGAGAGTCACCCTGATGGGATCCCAGTTTTCCAAAAGGAAGGTCAGTCACCAAGATGTCTCGGCGACTAGCAAAGGCCTTGTCGAGAGAAAGAGACTTCAGCGAAATTTCTCGTCGAGGGATTAGTGTCTCACCGAAGGGATGTTTGAGCCCGGGGAAGTGGTTGAGCTTCGCCATAAGGTCTTGCCGAATGTAGAAGGTCTCCTCGACATATATGACATCAGCGTAACTTCCAGCCGTCGGAGCAATGTCTTGCCAACAGGGCAGGGTCTAGCCAAAATGAAATGTCATCGGTGTAACTGAGTGGCTTTAGGGTGATGTCCCACCGATGAGGGAGAATCTCATCAAAGAAAATGGAGCTCTTAGTGAAGGATTTGAGCTCGACGTAATGTCTTGCCGACAGGGCAAGGTCTCACCAAAATGAAATGTCGTTGATGTAATATGGGGAGCTTCGCCATGAGGTCCTGCTAAGAGTATGCTATCTTGCTGACAATGAGATGGATTCGCCATGACATCTTGCCTTCATCAAGGGGTCTTGTCGACTCATGGTATTGGCGAAAGAAAGAATATTTTCCACGATGTCTCGGTGAAAGTATGAATTCCTGCCAAAGGATGAAGGGTCTCGATATGTGTTTTTCCTTCGGTAGAAGGTCTCATCGACACCAAAAGGTCTTGCCGAAAAAGGATGCCCTCGATATAATCTTTAGAGTTTGGGGGGAAGTCTCCCTAACCCGATGAGTCTCACCGATCGTTGAGCACAGGAGGATGGGCCCTCGCCAAAACAGGATGAATTCACCAAGATGTCTCCCCAACTTATAAAAGTCTCCTTGAAATGAAAGGCCCTCGCCAAAGGAAAAGGAATTCTACATGATGTCTCGGCAAATGAAGGTGGTCCTGTCGATAGATGATGAAGCGAGCTCACTAAAGTATTTTTCCTTCAACAGGAGGTCTCACCAACCGACGAAGAGTCTCATCAAACGGAATGATAGGAGCTCAGCGGTATGACTCCTAAAGGCTCAATAAGAGGTCTCACCAAAGGAAATGTATAGCCCGGGTAGAGTGAAATGCATTCGGGGTGACATCGATAAACTCTTGCCAATATGGTTTGTAATGTGAAGCTTGGGGAGACTCAGAAAGGAGGTCTTACACTCAGTAGGATGTCTTCCCGACAGGGTCAAGATCTCAATGATGAAAGAGATATCTGTATGACTCCTAGCAGATCGCCATGAGGTCTTCCCGAAAGTGATAGTCTTACCGATGGTTTCAGGGATATCTGTATGACTTTTTGAAGCTTGATAAGAACTCTCATCGACAGTTCCATGTTATGTCGATAGTTGCAGAGAGGCATAATCGCATCGGTGAGACACTTCTAGTGTCTCGCCGAGATGCGATTCTGACTGTAGGGGAATCCATGTGGAATGTGCCCAGCCAATCAGACAGAGCTACGGGTGAATCGTTGGAAGCTTGACAGTGCCAATAAGATCAACAAAATGTGAATCAACACAGATCTACTCTGAAGTCAAAAGCATTCAAGGCAGCTCGGCCGAAGAGGTTCAAGGAGGACACGAGGACCAGAAGTAAATGCGTTTGGTAGCTACAAAAGATCTAAAGGCTTCTCTGGGGAATGACTCTTCATTGACATGGAAAACAAAGACACGGATGAATGCAGCATTAATTTCAAGCAAAAGATCTATTCACGTGTGTTTTGGCACAACAACATGCAAACAAAATATTGCTATTTTGTTTCTCCTGAAAGAGAAAGATGATCACATGGATACCTTAGCTCCCAAGGTCTTTGTAGTTGGTTCTCAACTGTGTTGATGTCCCTTAATGTTCAATGTAACAGTAATATTCAAGGGGCCTACTGGTATGAGCTTCTAGATTGTTCTAAGATCAAGCATGAATTTAAACCTACTCTAACCAGGGGTTTTAAAGAAACATAAAAAGATAGGGCAGAGCTTTGGAACATAAAAGAATAACAATTCTTCTAACTTAACCAGACTTGCTACCTTTCAAGGGACTTGTTAACTAAAAGTGTAGAACAAAGTAAACTTGTGATTGACAAGCAACCTCTTTCATTCACAGTGCGAATTGAAATAATAGATTTTGAGTTAACATTTAAACAAAACATAAAATAAGACTTCAATCCTTGAAAGATTCTCAAATCAAACAATTAACTTAAAACAAATATCATTCAGGAATACAATATGAAGTAGATTAAACTCTGTTTGCTTCTAGTGTTAATGAAATAGATAAGCAATATTTACAAAGTTGGCACAATCACCAGTGTATAGAGGATCTATGTCTCTAGTTTATTTCCAACTACACTAAGAGAACTTGGAAAATACATTACAATTTGTACTAAATCTAACTGCTAAACAAGAAGACAAAAGAGCTCCCATTACTAAGAATCAGGATGCAACTCTATCTCCTTCTGTTACTGACTTTTCTTTCTAATTTCTAACTCTTCTACTCTTCTCTATCAGTTCTAAAAATTTTGACTCTAAAATTTCTAACCTCTACAAAGAGGCCAGAAGGCCATATATATAGAATGTATCGAAAGAATGTGTTGTCCCCGTATTAGGGTTTTTAAAAATATCTCTTGACTGCAAGAGGGTCAGCTCTTAGATCTTTCTGAGGAGGGTCCAAGCTACATTCAATGTGAAGCCATGTTGTCCATGCTGATGATAAGACCTCTCATCGACAGTTCCATGTTATGCTGATAGCTACAGAGGGGCATAATCGCATCGATGAGACACTTCCAGTGTCTTGCCGAGATGCGATTATGACTGATCAAGCTTTTGACCGTAGGGGAATCCATGTGGAATGTGTCCATCCAATTAGAGAGAGCTACGGGTGAATCATTGGTAGCTTGAACAGTGCCAAGAAGATCAAAAAAATGTGAATCGACACGGATATGCTCTGAAGTCAGAAGCATTCAAGGCAGCTCAACCGAAGAGGTTCATGGAGGACATGAGGACTAGAAGTAAATTTGTTTGGTAGCTACAAAAGATCTAAAGGCTTCTCCGGGGAATGACTCTTCACCGACATGGACAACAAAGACACGGAGGAATGCAACATTAATTTCAGGAAAAAGATTAAGGAGGATTTTTCTAAAGACTAATATTTTGTAAGACCTAGGGGGTCGACACACTTTTTTATATTAGGCATTTTTTTCCTCTTTGTAGGGAGTTCTCCGGATGCTTTTCTGAAGTCTGTGACTTCTGCAGTCCTCTCTCAGATTAGCAAACTTCTGTAACTTAGCTTGGAGCATGTTATATAAAATCTACCTTGGTTACCATTGATGGTTCATTTTTTGCCTTCTAATTCTTGTGAAGTATTGTGCATTTTTAAGTGATTCATCAAGCTACTTAGTGAAATATTTTTTTCCTTATAGCTTTGTTTCATGTTTGCATGCCTTTCTTTGCAAAAGTAGTATCATGTAGGTTACAAACTGTTTTTACTCAATTTTGCACATGCACTTTTAATTTGTGAAAATCTACTTTTCCTTCTTGAAAGTATGTGCATGTCAAACCTGTTTGTATGCATAATCTATAGAATATAGTTGTGTAGACCCATATCCATCATTAGTATTCAAGTGTAACCTAAGTATCCCATTGCTCTTCTCAGTTCGGTATATCACCATAGGAGTAGTTTCTAATTTATATTTTCTTTCTCCCTTTACCTCACAAAGGATCGATAGTTTAGATGATAACCAAAGGAAGCCGGCCTTCTCCGGAGGTTCATTTCAACTTCAAGTGACCCACAGCCTTGAAATGATCCCATGTTTCTCTAGAAAGCTTAGTTTTCATAACTTCGCATAAGGTGCATTTCTAAGAGACAACAGTCATAAAAGACCTCAAAAATTGGTTAAATACATCATTTGCCAAAGGTACAGATGACATTAAATGCAATCAACAAGACAACTAGAATATCCAGGAACCCGAAAACAAGACAGAATCCAGAAAAATCCAGACCACGCAGAACTCCACAAAGACTAAAAATCTCTGAACGACAGTACTCATTCGGAGTCCGAGCAGGATCCGGGAAAATCCGTCCTGGGTGGAAAGTCTTGAACCTCAGCGAAAACCTGAACTTAGCTCAAAATTAAAGATCTTCAATGAATAACTTAGGGAAATCACTTAGGCAATCAAAATGAACATTTTAGCACATTCCCAAGTAAGATAAAACCTCAAAAATGAAAGGGCCAAGACACCAAAACCAAAGTGAAAGAGGGTCCCTGCCTCCAGCGGGGTGTGTGTGCTAAAACTACACAACTAGTATGAAAATAAACAAGCAAAACTAGAGGTCTTGGCCTACTTATTCTGCAACAAATATGTTAGTATTTTGAACCTCAGGCCTTGGATGAATGGGAAACAACTACATAAATGTTAGCCAAAAAAGTAGACACACTCACAAATGAACAAGCTAGGGTGTCAGTACCTGAAAATGATAAGAAATGAATACTGAAACTAAAGATTTAAGTCATTGTTTTACCTCAGAATCACCTCTGTTTGAAGCAAAATCATCTATTCTGACAATAGGATTGCCCCTCTTAGTAGCAGAATCACCTGTTTTGATAGAAGGATCACCCTTGTTGGCAGTAGAATCACCTGTTTAAGAGTCAAGTTCGCCTATTTCAAAGGCAGGTTCGCCTGTTTGCAGCAATCAAGCTCACCCAAGTTAGGAGCAGGGTCACCTATTTGAGAAACAAGGAGAAGATTTTCCCCTATTTGATAGATGGGTGAATCTGTAAATGTAGATTCACCTCTGTGTAAGGCAGGCTCACCTATTTTGATGGTAGAATCACCCCTGTTGGTGCAGAATTGCCTATTTCAGTAGCAGAATCACCTTTGTGTAACCTAAACCTACAAAAATTTGAACAACAAAGCACATAAAAAGAACTTACCCATTTATGGGTCCCACCAGGTGTGCCAGAAATGTGTGCAGTGTGTTTTTCCTACCCTAAAAGATGCAAAACAAAAGAAATGCAAAAATAAGAACACAATACAACACCTCAAGATTAGCCTAGTTAGACTTGAACAAAAGAAAGATAAAACAAGTAGATTACCTTGCTCAAGTCGATTTGTTGGTTGGCCCTTTGATATTGATGGTTTTGTGTGCTCCTTGATGGAAAACCACGTAAAATGATATGCAAAATGATGGGGATTCAATGGAGAATGCAATTATGTATTTGGGTATTTTGATAAGTGTATGAAATGAATGCAATATGAGCTTGAAGATTCAACAATGGTGAATGTAAGTGTAGAATGCTTGGAAATTGCTAGAGTGAATGCTTGTGAATGTAAATGAATTGTGTATGAATCAAAATGAGACTAAAATCCTCTATTTTAGGGGAAGAGTCTCTAGAGAATTGGATGGCTAGGATCTAGCCACCATGGACAAGATAAAGGGTTGTTGTGAGTTGAGGACTCACAAGCCCTCACATTTTTCCATGTGGAAATGAGGTGGAAAGAGGGAGTGTGATGTGGAGGTACTTGCAAGTACCTTGGGATTGGGAGAAGATTTCCTCAAAAAGGAAGTTCTTGTCCCCATGTGTGAAGGATGTGACACATGAAGAATTTTGGAATTCCTAAACAATCCTCATGGGGAAGAGAGAGACCTTGAAGCAATAAATGTGAATTTTTAATTCACATGATTGGAAGTACCTTGGGGATAAGACAAGGTCCTCATAAAGGAGGTCCTTGTCCCCATGTAGGAGTTACGACATATGAGTGATTTTAGAATTTCTCAACAACCTACATGGGGAAGAGGAGAGCCTTGGAGGAATAAATGTGAATTTTTAATTCACATGGGGAAGAGGTTGTCTTTGATAAATAAAGAAATCACTTATGAAGGTTGACTTGGAGGCATGTCATAAATGGCATGAGGATTAGATTAAGGTTGTACAAATAGGTGATTAAGGAGACTAACGAAGGATTAGAGGCAAGTGGAAAAATATGGAAGATGTGACACTAATCTTGATTAAAGGTGTGCACATCCTAATCATGGGTTAGTTAAACTAATCCAGATTAGAAGAGGATTATGGAGGATATGACAAGGAGAGAGAAAAGAGCGAATTGAAAACTGATTTAAATTCAAAAGGTCAAATGACTAAATTAAATAAATTGATATATTTATTTAATTTAGAGAGGAAGGGCTGAAAGGTAAAGTATTTAATTATTAAATTAAATACTTTAGGAACCTTAAGCAAAGGGGAAATATTAATTAAATAAATCATTTAATTAATACCAATGAAATAGACGAATGAAGGGGATGAATTTGACTATATGGGAGTGGTAAAATTTGGATGTCTACAGTATTATTTAACTGTAGAACAATATTACAATAATTATGTATCAATCCTTGATTGGTATGATTCCTTTCCTTCAACAATCCTTCTTCACAACCTACAAATAAACTCTAATATAACTCTCTTCAACTTGCTGCAATTAATAGACAATTATGAAAATTTTAAACTCCAAAGAGTTGACAATTACAAGAGGATAAACCTCCTCATAAATATCTATGCCTAGATTGGGCAAGTAGAGTTCCTTTGTGAAATCCAAAGTCAAACCAAGTCCTTCCTCAATTTAGGTGCCCCAAACTAAAGACTTAACTGATCATTGATTACGAAGATATCTTGCAAGCATCACCTCAAAGTTGGCACCCAAGAATGGGCCCACTTAACCAAGCCTTGTAAATATCTTCTCATACAAAAGGTGTTAACTAAAAGATGCCAATTTGGGTGCCCAAGGTGGGTCCAAGTCAATTTGAGTTAACTGAAACATATCTCTCCATCAATTCATGCAAACATTATGCATGATTGATCATCCCCACTTAACTGAAAGTATCAACTTGTTATCTATCATGCAACTAAAGGCATTAGTCATGCAACTCAAGTTAACTGAAGTCAACTACATGCAACTCAAACTAACTACATGCAACTAAAGATAACTAAACCATAACTGAACTAAACTGAACTAAACCAAACTCAACTCAACTCAACTCAACTCAACTCAACTAATACTAAATTGATACTTCCACTCCACACATTGTAAATATTAATCCCTATTTTGTAGGAACAAGACATGCATTACATAAGAGTTATCAATCCACCAAACAGTTAACTTAAACAAGGTGGGTTCCACCTTCCATGTGGGCACCCCATGTACTCCTATTTTGTAAGAACTCTTCTTGGATGCCCTCACATGTTCCTATCATTTAGGAATAATTAAAAATGTCAATTTACATGTTCATTTTATTCAAATTTAATCTCTTTCTAATTCTAGTGTTGGGGAACACTTTCCAAGGACTTAGGAGATACATGAAATATGTTTAGGATTGCAATTAAATGGCTTCCTATTCCCAACATTCTCCCACTTGACCTTATACATTGCAATTATTCTAAACAAGGAATCATTATTATAAATCAAGTATATGACTCAATGCCAATGGCCTTCCTGCACTAAGAGAACTTATATGTAGTAACTGGTTTCGTAAGATAATCTGCAACATTGATCAAAGTGTCCACTTTCTCAATCAATACCTTCCCACTCTCAATCATTTCTCACACAAAGTGATACTGAACATCAACATGCTTAGTACGATCATGATACATAGGATTTTTTGCTAAAAAAATAGCACTCTAACTATCACATTCAAGTCTAATTTGCTTGCAATTAAAACCAATACATTTCCCAAGTTTCTATAACCAGACTCCTCTTTAGAGGCATGTGTATAAGTCATGTACTCTACTTCTGTGGTGGAAAAATCAATCATGGGCTGCCTCTTACTCATCCAACTAATAGAAGCTCCAAAAAAAGTAAACACATAGCCACTTGTCATCCTCCGATTGTCCAGGTCTCCTTCCCTATCTGAATCAACAAAACCTTGTATGTCTAATTATCTATGCATAATATCAATATCATTAGCACCATGATAAAATGAATAGTAATTAGAAGTACCTCATAAATATCTAAACACCCTCTTAACATAAGTGCAATGTTCCTTACCAGGGTTAGACATAAACTTACTCAAAACTCCCATTGCTTGGGTTATATCTGGTCTTTTACAGACCATTGCATACATCAAACTCCCAACTGCACTAGCATACTGAATTTCATACATTTCCTCATGATCAAAATTAGATTTAGGACTCATGTCTAAACTTAACTTCATGCCAACTGGTAAAGGAATATTAATTGGTTTATTGTCATGCATGTTAAACCGTTTCAAAATAGTATCAACATAGTTGCTTTGACTTAATTAAAGATTTTTTTACCTCTATCTCTATTGATATCGTTACCAAGGATATATTTTGCAGCCCCTAAATCTTTCATCTCAAATGTGCTAGAGATTTGTGCTTTCAATTCTTTAATCATTACCTTGCTGTTACCAATAAACAACATGCCATCTACATATAAGATAATAATTAAAATTTTATCATCAATACATTTTATGTAAACACAATGATCTTCCTTACTCCCAACATAACCAATTTTCAATGGAAAAGTATCAAACCTCGGTTACCACATTCTCAGTGACTAATTCAATCCATATAAATATCTCTTTAGCCTGCAAACCAATAATTCTTTTCCTTTTTCAACAAAACCATTAGGTTGCCTCATATAAATCTCCTCATCAATATTCCCATGTAAGAAAGAATTTTTCACATCCATTTTCTCTATCTCAAAATCATAAGCATCAGCAATAGATAAAAATAATATAATAGAAGTTAATTTAGCAACAAGAGAGAAGATTTCATTAAATTCAACTCCCTCTCTCTAGGAGTATCCCTTGGCTACTAATCTAGCCTTGTACCTTTTGAGATTACCATCTGCTCCAATTTTCTTTTTAAAGATCCATTTACAACCAATGGCCTTTCTTCCTTTGGGAAAACTCTCAAAATACCATGTGTCACAAGTATCCAAGGAAACCATTTCCTCATGCATAGCTTGTGACCAAAGCTTGTTCTCATCTGAAGAAAGCTTCCCTGTAAGATCTAGGTTCATCATTAGTACTCATCAAAGAAAATATACAACAGAAATCAGGTGGGCTATACCTATCAATAGGATTTCATTGTCTTGTGGATCTTCTCAAAGGAGGTTCTTCTTGTTCCTCAATATGCTAATCATGAGCATCTATCTTAGAACTCTATGAACTCTCCTCATGCAATCCATCTAATCGTTCTTCAACATGTGCTTCTTTATGCTTCTTAGTTTTTATCTCAAAATGCATTGTTCGAGAAGTATCCTTCTCCTTTGGTTGTTCTTCTCCTGAATAAGCTCTAAATTCGCTAAAAAATCACATCTCTAGATAAAGTAATTTTTTGGGTTAGAGGATTACAAAGCTTGTAACCTTTTACATTTTCACCATAACCTATGAATATGCATTTTTGTGCTTTTGGATCCAACTTAGATCACTTTTCTTTAGGAAGATGAACAAAATCCTCACAACCAAAGATCCTTAAATGTGCAACACTAGGTTTCCTACCTAACCACATTTCATAAGGGGTTTTATCTTCAATAGATGAACTAGGAGATCTATTGATTAAATAACAAGAAGTACTTATAGCCTCATCCCAAAGGCACCGATCTAGCTTAGCACTACTTAACATACTCCTAGCTCTTTCCATTAAGGTTCAGTTCATCCTTTCTGCTACTCCATTTTTTTGAGGTGTATATGGAGTAGCTTTTTGTCTCACAATTCTTGCATGCTTACAATAATCATCAAATTCCTTAAAACAATATTCACCACCATTATCTAATCTCAACACTTTTATCTTATGATCTGATTGTTTCTCAACCAAAGCCTTAAATTCTTTAAACTTATTGAACACATCAGAGTTGTTATGCATAAAATAGATCCAAGTGTATCTTGAGACATCATCAATAAATATGACATAATATCTAAATTTTCCAATAGAGTCAATATCCATAGGACCCATAACATACGAATGAATAATCTCTAATAATCTTTTAGCTTTATTTGTTCCTTTAGGAAATGAAGATCTAGATTGCTTTCCAAACACACAATTCTCACAAAAATCATTTTTTCCAATATTATAATCAAGAATACCATTAACCAATTTCTTATTAAGAATGGTCCTAAGACCTTCTTCACCAATGTGGCCCAATCTATGGTGCCACAACATACATGTATTTTTCAGCTTCAGTTACATTAGATAATTTATTCAAATTGGAGGTACCAAGCTTAAACAAAGTCCCTTTCTAAGATCCTTTAGCAACCACCATATTCCCTTTCACCAATCTGCAACCACCTTTGTCAAATTTCATGTGCATTCTAGAATCATTGAACTTAGATACCAAAAGTAGATTTCTAGCAAGTCTTGGAATATGTAAAATATCACTAAGGGTGTTAATCATACCATCATTGAAACACAACTTTACCTCTTCTTTTCCCACAATATTTGTTGTTCTATTATCTCCAAAGAAGACATTCCCTCCATCATATGCAGTATACTTAGTGAACCACTCCTTTTTAGGAGTCATATAATAGGAGCAACCTGAATGAATAAGACAAGAGTCATCACTAACAATATTATATGTAATGATTAATGCATCATTACCATCATCTGAGGATTTTTTTGTAGAAGCATCAAAACTCTTTTTCTTGTTCTTACAATCCTTCTTTACATGTCCAGGTTTCCCACAATTCCAACACTTTGCCTTACTCTTACCAGGGGTTTTAGACTGTCCTTTGGACTTACCCTTTCCTTTCTTGTCTCCCTTAGGTTCCTTTTCCTTAGGCCTATCTCTTACAAACAAGGCATCTTGGGATCCCATCTTAGACTTCCTTCGCATCTCCTCTGATAGGAGAGTAGTAATTATATTTTCCATCTTAGGATCTGCACCACTACCACTGATAGCAACAATTATATTTTCCCAAGACTTTGGTAAAGAACAAAGTAACAAAATGCATTTATCTTCATCTTCTAGCTTTACATCTATAGGTGCTAACTGACTCGGAATCAAATTAAAAGCATTTAAATGATGTGCAACAAAATCACCATCTTTCATCTTTAAAGAATACAATTGTCTTTTCAAATACAACTTATTAGTAAGGTGTTTGGTTTGATAGATATCACCTATCATGTTCCACAATTTATGTGTGGTAGTTTCATCTAAAACATTCAAAAGAACAACATCAAGACATAATCTTATGGTACCTCTTTCCTTCTTATCAAGCTTAGCCCAATCCACATCTAACATCATTGCAGATGACTTTGTCTCATTACAAACATCTAACCATTGATCTCTCTCTTCAAGGAGATCCTCCATTTTTAGTTTCAATATCTCATAACTAGATCTATTAAATCTTTCAATATCTAAACAAGAATTAGAACTCATTGTAACACACTTCTTTTACAAGCTTTAAGCTGCAATTTCACCTTCAATTTTCAACATTTGGTATCAGAGCTAATGGTTGGTACTATCAAAACCAACCATCATTTAAATGATTTTAATTTGATTTTGAGTTAGTTAGCATCTATAGATGCAAAGCTAGAAGATGAAGATAAATGCATTTTGTTACTTTGTTCTTTACCATAGTCTTGGGAAAATCTAATTGTTGCTATCAGTGGTAGTGGTGCAGATCATTGATTACAAAGATATCTTGCAAGCATCATCTCAAAGTTGGCGCCCAAGAATGGACCCACTTAACTAAGCCTTGTAAATATCTTCTCATGCAAAAGGTATTAATTGAAAAATGCCAACTTGGGTGTCCAAGGTGGGTCCAAGTCAATCTGAGTTAGCTAAAACATATCTCTTCATCAATTCATGCAAACATTATGGATGATTGATCATCCCCACTTAATTGAAAGTATCAACTTGTTATTTTTCATGCAATTGAAGTCATTAGTCATGCAACTCAAAATAACTACATGCAACTGAAGATAATTGAACCAAACTAAACTAAACTAAACTAAACTGAACTGAATTGAACTAATACTAAACCGATAGTGCCAATCTACACATTGTAAATATAAATCCCTATTTTGTAGGAACAAGACATGCATTTCATAAGAGTTATCAATCCACCAAATAGTTAACTTAAACAATGTGGGTTCCACCTTCCATGTGGGCACCCCATGTGCTCCTATTTTGTAGGATCTCTTCTTGGATGCCCCCACATGTTCCTATCATTTAGAATAATTAAAAATGTCAATTTACATGTTCATTTCATTTGAATTTAATCTCTTTCCAATCCTAGTGTTGGGGAACACTTTCCAAGGACTTAGGAGATACATGAAGTATGTTTAGGATTGCAATGAAATGGCATCCTATTCCCAACACTTTATATTGTGAGTTAATCCTCACTGTGGTTTTTCCCTTACTGGTTTTTCCATGTAAATCTAGTGTTATTGTGTATGTGTGATGCTTTTCATTTTCTTCCTTTGCACTTAATGTTTAATCATTTTAGCAGAGTAAAATATTTTTGATTGATCTAGTTTTTGGTGAAAGTTTTAAAGGTTAAAATTTGTCACAACTGATTCACCCCCACCTCTCAGTTGTCTTGTTCAACAATAATTAGGGTCAAATTTAGGTGCATATGTGGGAAAGTGAAGTAAATTAGGTTTGCAAAGAAATTCATCTTAACTAGACGAAGAAACTAGGAAAGATGAAATTGAGATGGATGGGGAAGTATACAAGGGATGATGACATTGATGGAGTCATAATATGGGCTTCATCCACCAATAAGACTTTACTTTTTCAATTTTGGAATGTTCTTGTGAGGAAATCATGAGAAAGTGGAATATACAGTAAAATGGTTGGCATGTGGAAATGAGTTGGTTCACTTGGAGATTCCAACAAAATTAAATGTGTAGACCTTTTCTACAAAACAAAAAATCCAAGTGAACAAGATGAAAGCGGGTTAGAAGGGAAGTTCAAATGGGAAAAGATTTCCACAAACCTATACTTAGTCAAGTTTTTGACATTTAAGACCTTCATAAGAAAAACATTTTGAATTACACCATGTGGGAGGATGGATTAGAATTTGATGGAAAGGAAAATTTGCAAGGGAATAACTGTTAGAAACCAAGATCATACATGCAAACTAGAAAAGCCTTCCACAAAAGAGAAAAACAAAAAAAGCAAGAGCTTTGCATGAAGATGTACAAAATAATATTATTTAGGAATTCATAATTACATTAGATGATTTGCTTTATAAAAGAAAATTATGCATAACCATAATCTTATCTTGAGCAACAAGATAGCTCAACAAGATAAAGATGAGAATAAATAACCTAGGAATTAAAATATTACCTAAGTAAAGTTATGCAAGTGTAATTAAATATTAATTGCACTAACACCCCCCATAAGTGCAACTTAGGGAGACTAAAAAAAGCATGCACCTAAAAACTAATTTGAATGCAAGAAAGCATGAATGGGTCCCGGCAACAAGGCCTGATTAGGTACCCATGTACAAATGCAATAATGAGGTAGAGAAGGAAAACCCAGTGGGACAAAACCCCCTACAATGAGATGACTGTTGCAAAGAAGCATTGGAAGAACACCGTGGAGTAACACTAGAACCAAAATCCAACAAGCAAGGAAATATCCTTATGTCTACAAGAAACCAAATGAGAGTCACTAAAGGACTCAGGCAGAATCATAATAATGTGACAACAGACCCGATGCCATGGAACACTAGAAAACTCACAAACTAGAACAACCCCAGAATCTGTGAAGCAATAGTAGATGATATGATGACAGAATCTAGAAACCATGTATCTTAATGTTGATGCCAAACTAAGACTAAAACTATTCCATGGGAACAAGTACCATAAAGACTCTGGAACATTAACCATTAAAACATGGCCCTCAAACTAAGAAGGATCTGAACCAATGCGGATCAATAACCATAAACTCCCAATCTAAAGTATGAACCGATGTGAATTTGATATGTGTCAAGCTAGAGAAAAAATGTGGCCAAAAGAAACTAAGAAAATAGATATAACCCATGAGAGTTTTCATCAAAACAAGATGAAGATCAAAGTGCATGCACACTCTAATCAGATTATTATGCAAGAAACCCCCTGATGGAACTTTATCTCAGTTCATTTATTACAATAACCTAACGATTGTAAAAGGAGAGAATGCTAATGTGCATAAATAGAATATAAGATGATCTGGTACTGAAATGAAGTAAAAATATTCAAGTTTCACCCTTCCAACTTCCAAAAAATCCAAGTAATCTCCAAAAAACCCATTGGGACAAATCTGGAATAATGATCAGCCTAGGATAGATACAGAAAAAAGTGCATGGACAACAAAATAGAGCTCCTCAATACCTCTCCAACACCGCAAAGAAGGTGAAAAATGAAGATTGTGGCAAAAAGTTATGAGCTCAGAAGCCATAAATGAACATCTGACTTCAAACAGCAATAAATGCAGATAAACGGAAAAATACTGAAAAATAAACTACACCACATGAAAGTGCTCAGAACTAGCTTTGTATGCATAACCCTAATCTTATCTTGAGCAACAAGATAGCTCAACAAGATAAGGATGAGAATAAATAATCTAGGAATTAAAATATTACCTAAGTAAAGTTATGCAAGTGTAATTAAATATTAATTACACTAACACCCCCCCATAAGTGCAACTTAGGGAGACTAAAAAAGGCATGCACCTAAAAACTAAGATGAATGCAAGAAAGCATGAATGGGTCCCGACAACAAGGCCTGATCAAGTACCCATGTACAAATGCAATAATGAGGTAGAGAAGGAAAACCTAGTGGGACAAAACTGTCAGGGGCTGGGCGCATAGTGCCCGGTCCCCCATGTGATAGGGGTTGCTGGTGGAGAAGCCCTCAGGGGCTGGCACGGTCGGTGGCCTATGGATGGCACCGCTGGCTTAAGTGGCCGGTGGGTGGCCGCCTGATGGCCGCCGAGTGGTGGGAGCCATATGAACTGGGAGCGCCAACACGAAAAACCAAAGGCACATTTTTTTTTTTAAAAATCATTTTTTGTGCCTCGGGAAGTGGGGTGGGGAGACTGTACAGCCTCCCTGGATAATTTTTTCCTTCCAGACCAACTTCTCCAAAATCAAAAAAATGAAAGGCGATCTTAGGGTTTTTCGCCACTATGAACACAATGGTGACCTCCGTTTGTGCCCAAAATGCTCCAAAAATTTGGCTACCCCCATATCTTGTAAAAATTCTTTGAGCTTGAAACCCTCATAGATTTGGAAAACGATGACCAAAATCTGCAAAACAAAAGCCAATCCTAACTTTTTCCAGTGATTTGAATCCAATGGTGAAGCCCGATCTGATCCAAAACGCTGCATAGAGGAACTCAAGGCATGAAACCCTTGAGGAATCCCGAGCGAACTTTGCAATGAATTTCTCAAAAAATATGAGAAGGGGTTGCAAATCGAGGCTCTGATACCATGTTAGAAACCAAGATCAAACATGCAAACTAGAAAATCCTTCCATAGAAAACAAAAAACATAAAAAGAAAAGCTATTGCAAAAAGATGTGCAAAATATTATTATTCAGGAATTCATAATTACATGAGATGATTTTCTTTATAAAAGAAAAGTATGCATAACCATAATCTTACCTTGAGCAGCAAGATAGCTCAACAAGATAAGGATGAGAATAAATAACCTAGGAATTAAAATATTACCTAAGTAAAGTTATGCAAGTGTAATTAAATATTAATTACACTAACAATAACTTCTTATCCTTAATGAATTTCACAAAGCTTCAAAAGGAAACTAGGATTGATTTTTCATGTTCTACCCAACTATGCCAAAAAATTTATTAATGGCCACCCATGATTGAATTTATTAGATCAATTATAATCTTAGAAAAATATAGCTAAGGCACAAAAGGGAAGGGACTCAAGAAAAATAAAAATATAGATTTGAGTCCCAACAGTGGCTATGGCTGGGGACATATGTCTTTTTGGGCATAATGAGAATCTAAATCTCCAAAAATACCAAAAAAGAGGAAAAACGAGATTGAGACTGGCTCACTAAGGAAAAATATATATACATGACAAGATCACATGCAATTAGAAAGACAAAACAAGGACACCAATGTATGGTTATTGGTATTGAACAAGTGGAGACCTACTCAATCATTGACCTTGCAGTCATATGGAAAATATAGAACATATACAACCACGTTTTCATGCATTGAATTCCTCATATTTGTAGTAATTGGGGGCATCAATTGAAAACTTATACAAACACCAATAGAAACTTGAGTATTTTCATACTTGCTAACCTCCACAAGTTAATTGATGTAGAAAGAGAATATCTCCAATTCACATTGCATAAAAAATATGTCATCTCATCTTGTTGACCTATAAAAATAAACTCATATTCTAGAAAATAAAAATATTTTTTTTGAAGCTCTAGCATACAAATAACTTGACCAATAGAGTGATCATCAACCTGGAGAACTTTTTGTTGCTTAACACCATCACAAGATATATGTTGGGCCTAAGTGAAATGCTCAAACTTAGGAATATTATCATCCACAGCATAGGAAGTACATCTTCACAACAAAAGAAAGATTCATGCTCAATTCCACAAAAATTAGGTACAATAGGAAACCAACATACCTTGGAGTCATTCATGTTGATGAGAACTTCATTGACACAACCATTTATAAAATGAGACATTTTGTGTGAAGAGTTGCACTATTCAGATTGTCTCTTTGTTTTAATCTCTTGGTAATCTATTGTGACACATGTTTTGATACAATCAAACCTATGTCACACTTCTCCTTCCACATCCAACTCAATAGAAAAATTCTTGTATGACCCCTTTGAATTGTATTATGCATGAGGAAGATAACATATTACAAACCAGAAAAATAGGTTCTCATATGCATCCATATGATCACCAATATCACATTCTTCAAGTGCAAACATTTCATAATGAATTTAATTAGTTGCAACAAAATCATTTCTAAATTTTCATCTTTATGTACAACTATTCCTAATCTATCCTCATGCAAACTATCATCAACCACTTCAAAATAAGAAATGAGGAAAAAAAAAGGAAAAATATCAAACAAGCAGATAAATTCTTTTTCATCCTTTGTATCACCAAAAATGTGCATGCTCTACATAATTAGGTACCTAAATTAATTCATCTTACATGGATCTCTTGCATACACATCCTCTTCACTATTCACACTTCTACAAGAAATAACATGGTCATAATCCTCTGCAAAAATAGATGTCATTATTTATCTCTTCATTATCATCAACCAAGGATGGTTGATCCAACCGAAGTTTAGTGAAAACATTATCATAATCATCTGCATTCTTTTCATACACCACACTAGCACCTTCTTCTACCTACTTGCAAACAAAATCATCACTTGATATTGTGCTTCTACTTGTTTCCATCTCAAGACAATTGTTATCTTCAATGGTAAGTTCACCACCATAAAATTATATTCTTGAGGACAAATATTTTACAACTATGTCCCTTCATAGATAATCAATGAAATCAATGTATTTGTATTCCTATTGCATGTTAATCAATTTAAATTCTTCTCATATTGACCCAAAACTTAGAGAAACATCATAGGCTCCAAGAAACATGTCAATATAGGTAGTTATTGTAACAACCCCGATGTTCTACTCAATAAAATTTACAACATTCCACGCTAAGTGAATATTCTATGATGTCATGACATAGCAATAAACAATTTTCTTCCCATAATGTAAATTACATGCATAATTGAAACAACACAATTTCCAAACTTTCATTGCATTTCATTGTGACTTCACAAATCTTCTAAATATGGGTAAACCCACCAAAGTGGTTTACAATTCGAGTGAGGAAGGAAAAGTTGCAAAAAATGACGCCATGCAAAAAAAATTGGTTTTTGGGGTTCGAATGAACCCTTTGGTTTGAGCAAACCAATTAAATGCAAGGTCCCACCATTCCTGCCAAAAAACAAAAAGAATTTTTTTTTTGAAAGGGGGTTCAAATCAACCCTGGTTCGGCGAACCCCTAGGGGTTTACTCAAAACCCCCTTGTTCATGTGAGCCCCCCTTTTCCCACCTTCTCACCCTCTCCAAAAAATTCCAGAATTTTGAGCTTCGAGGCTCAGGTTGAGGATGAAAATGGAGGAGACTTCACAGACCCAACTAGATGATGGTAGTCCTTGGAACAATCTATCCAACGAATATAATTTTAATATGTTTTGGTTTTATTATGTATTTATTTTTTTAATTTTATTAAACATAGGTTTTTCACCAAAAATCAAGCTCTCTATTCTACACATGTGGAAAAATAGCAGATTATCAAAAAAATTGAATTTTGATACATACAAAAAAAGTTATGCGTTATACGGTCCACCTACGTCTGAATTGTAATTGGTTTGACTTCAAAACTTGATTAAGGAAAAAATATTCAATAAAACACTATCTAACTAATTGGAAGCACTAGATATCGTAGTTACAAATCTAAATTTGAAAGAATTATAATTTTATCCTCCATGCTTTATATAGTGAGCATCACTCCTTAAGATGTTGTTTACTTAAAAAAACTAGTTTTTAAGGGAGATGGAAAAAGAAGTGCAATATGATTCCAAAAAAATGAAAAAAATATATTTATAATCTAAAAACAAAATGTGACAAATCACTAGTTTGCATCATCTTCAAATTCTTCACATTTTAGCCATTATAGGTGCTCGAAAGTGAAGATTTAGTTAGAAAAAATCATTCCAATGTCTAGTTTGGCCAAAAATTGTAAACCAGTATTATGGGATCACCCATACATAGATATCATATTGAATGTACTCAAGTATAATATTCATGATTACATCCTTCCATATAAATGGGTACATGATATGTACATAGCTCTTCTAAGCTTCATCTAGCACTAGCTATAATAACTGGTCTTGTCATCGCCGCACCGGTGTATACATTCTAAATGTCCTTGCTCGTTGGTGTAAAAACTCCAATTGTCCCTGATACTGGCACAAACATCCACAAACCTTGGCCACCATCTAATGAGGAGAAGCATCACTCAAGTGATTTTATGCCAACCATGGACTCATATGTGGTCCCCCACACATCTATCATTTGATAGATGGCCCTACACTTCAACAAAGAGATTGGTTGGTAAACCTTATATCAATAGCCTATCTAAGATTAGTGTTGTGTTCTACATGACTAGAACTTGTAAACCCACAATCGAGGGCTAGCATGCATACATCTAGATCATAGTGAATTTGACAATGTAAACAGTGGCTACTTATAATACTTTGGCCAAAGTATTCTCACGCAGTACTTCGAATGAAGGTCATTCTATTCACATACACTTCTACCAAGCTTAGTTTGGATCTTGGCCATTCATATACTAGTATGCTTAGGTAATTCCCTTCCCTAGGTAATCCCTGACCTCAGAAATAACATATTTCCCTTTCCAAAAACCTATGATATCTTATGGATATTCCCATATTTGGTATAAGCTTTCCTAGTCCACGAGCTAACTTTACATAGACAAGCCATTCATTATAAAAGACAATCTAGATCCAAGTATATCTTTATAATCTAGAGTATAGCTATATATGCTTCTTCTATTCATAGATTAATTATTCATAAATGATTGACTCTAATTAGTATTATATCATACTAATAAGTGGTTCTCATCAAGAGAATAGCCACATCAGTGATTGAACTCAATCAAATCATAATCATAGCAATAGGTGCTTATCTTTGAGAGTGTAATCCTTTTAATAAAAGACCTGGCCAAAGTAGAGTCTTGTCAACAATGTGACTTCATTTCAAGAGTGTATAGTAATTAACCAAGTAGCCACATTAACTCATTAGGTAACCCCACCTATGTTTCCAAACATATAGAATTCCATAAACTCAAGTGGTTAAGATTAATCACCTAGGTGATTTTTAACCTTGTTACATCCTAATCATAGGTTAAAGTCATCAACCAATGACTAGCTTGATTATATAAGCACTCTAACCTCATATATATTCCAATCAAGACCAAGTTTACAACCCAACCCAATAAGTTATTCACAACCTATAGGTATCAACAAGTATTCAAGTACTTATTCCCGAAGTAACCCACTAGCCATATAGTATATCCAAATAACCTATCTACAAGTAAGTTTTAAGCTACCCTTGTATAATCCTATCTAGTATAATAATAATACTTATGACAAACAAATCCTCCTATCATGGAGTATCTACAAGCACATCACAAAATAGTATAATAGCTTTTAATTCCTTTTCGAAGCAATACTATTTCTCCCTAATGCAAGTATTCGCAATAGACAATTTAAAGCAATTATGAAACAATCATTCAAAAAGCTAAGACAATAAACAAAGATTATCCTCATGCCTATTTTTTCTTATCCAATCGATTGACTGCAAATCAGTTTTCCCATAGCAACAACTAGCTTATGCTTGATCCTTTAGCTATTCCACAATAATCCCCCTTCTCTCAAGTTGATATTGCACTTCACTCAGTAAGCCAATACACTCACAAACACTCACAGCTCACTCTCTCTCTCACTAATAAAGTAGAATAGTGCATATAAGAATTGTAGAGAAAAATGTGTAAAATGTTGAGCACAATGCATGTACAATGTGTCCCCAAATAAATGAGTTTTCTCTACTATTTATACAATATCAAAGACACTTCTTATCCTAAAAAATAGGCATGAATGTTGACAAAAAATACCATGCATGGCTACTCACTCAACATAGCTAAAAGGTGGCACACAAAGAACATATTCAACCAAAAAATAGTACAGGTCAACCTCTTTTGATAACAGCAGTGAAAGACTATTTCAAATCAGCACACGATGATAATGGTGCAATTCAAATTTCCTTGACAATGAACATCTACAACAAGTAGGATTCATAAGGTGGCACCAAGGTAAATAGCTCTTTCCAATAGTTGGCGGGTTAACAATATATTTGAATCAGTCAATATCAAAAATTCAACACATAGATCAAATCGACTTAGTCTCATATGAGTCAACTCTCTTTCTTTATCAGTTTGACCAAGTCCTCAACTTTTTGTACATGCTCTTTGTTTGTTGTTGATATTTACTAGATGACAAGACATTTTAAGAGTTTACTAAGTCAAATTTATTCCCAAATAAGGCATCAACTAAGTCTCCTTCACATATTGACTTATTTCTATGAGTTACTTTGCAAAATACTTGTTCCCTTATGCGTGAGAAGCTTGAGTAATACTCAGCGTTTTTAAAGCACAGTCATAAGTAGCATATAATCAACCTCTATAGAAGTTAAATAATCAGCCTCTATTATTGTTAATAATACTCAATTTCTATGCAAGTGATAATATTTAAATATATATTAATATATATATATATAATATCATGATGCTCTTTGTTTGTTGTTGATATTTACTAGATGACAAGACATTTTAAGAGTTTACTAAGTCAAAGTTATTCCCAAATAAGGCATCAACTAAGTCTCCTTCACATATTGACTTATTTCTATGAGTTACTTTGCAAAATACTTGTTCCCTTATGCGCGGGAAGCTTGAGTAATACTCAACCTTTTTAAAGCGCAGTCATAAGTAGCATATAATCAACCTCTATAGAAGTTAAATAATCAGCCTCTATTATTGTTAATAATACTCAATTTCTATGCAAGTGATAATATTTAAATATATATTAATATATATATATATATATAATATCATGTATACATATATATAAATATCAACATATATCTACATATATATATGTGTGTGTGTGTTTGTGTTAATATATATTTACATATATATATATATATATATTTACATATTTATCATATGCCAACTATGAATGCATACATTCGATATACAAACAAGTATAAGCAAGATAGTAATCACATAGTATTATCAATATATATATTGATTGTATATGTATATAAGTATATGCCTCTATGTACATGTATACGTATGTATACATATATCAATACATTCATATAGGCATGTCTATTTTCCATCATACGCATGTATTGATACATATATACATATGGATATATGTATATACTATATATATATATATATATACGAATTTGACTCACGTAATAACCATTGACAATTACTATTGCATTGACAAGCACCTACGTGTGGTATATCCATACATATACATATACATATACATGTCATTAGATCCAGTTGACATGCATGTGTATATATATACACATACCCCATGTGCGTCCTACTCATCAATACAATGTAGTAATACAAGAAATAACTCATAAGCCCAAACAGATAAGCATCACCCAATAATGCACTCAATAGTAAACAAGACTCATACTAATGCAGACACATCAACTAAGGATGACTTACCAACTTCCCACATAATGAATCAACTCAGTTATTCTACTGTGGTATGTGTAAGCTTTGATAGTTTACGTTACTGGTTACTCGACCAAGATCTTCTCCTGAGTGATACTTCCCCTTCACCTGGAGGAATTGAACATATACTTGCAACCACTAACACATGCACACAGTAGTCAGTTGTTCACAATATATGCTATATACGTAATACATCTCCAAAGTTAGAATATCAATTCAATAACCATCCTCTTCACATACATGCAATACTTTTCATAACATTAAATGAGATAACAATCATTCATAATGCATTGATAACAAAGTGCAAGCACAATTTATTCATCTTCAGAATTCACATTACATCCATATTTACCCTAAATAGTAATAGTAAATAGTAATTACCCAATTGGGGTGTAACAGTTCTGTTAGGTCTAAAATTATTTGGGATACGAGAAAGGGAAACAAAATACATGTGACTAAACTCCATGTTAGACTCTCCCTCTTACCATTTGATGTTTTCTAGTTCTTCAAAAAGAGAAACAAGGTATAGAAAGAACTCTTCTTTGAATGTAGCCACAAATTGATTCCATGAAGCAAAATAATTCTTAAGGAAACCAACATACCATTTCTTTTCCTTTTGCATCAATGACCTAACATAGAATATCATCCACATATTTTCATATTCAAACTAATAATTCTCTATGATATTTGAAAATATCTCAACGTGTGTATCCCCCTCCTAATGATCATATCCATAAAACTAAGGCATCAACCTATAAGATTGAATATTTCTTTATTTATCTTTCATAGTCAACCCAAGAAAGGTCAAGATAGGTGATGGGTTCAATAATGGATAGTTTCCTTTACTTTTTTATGCTTTTATGCTTTCATCAGCTAAGTTTCACAAACATTACCAAGACTTTAAGTATCTTTTGTGTCTTTCATACACTTTAATGTAGACTTAAGTATATGGAAATAAAAATATGTTATGTTGATATATGCTTGTATGAATGCATGAATATCTATGAAATTTAGTATAATTCTATGTTTAATTATGATTGTTAATAATGTGGATTCCTTACAAATGAAACTAACATCTTAGAGCAAGAAAGACTGTTAACCTGCAATAAAAGGTTTTTCAGCCCGTAGCATAAGGACTATGGACAATTGCAAGGGAGAGTTCAAAACAATCAAATCATGACACTTCCAAAAGAGAATGAAGATGATCATTCAATTATCAGCCATGAGTCACCATATTATACTTTTGATTACCGAATAAGACCACCAGGAGGAGAAGAAGCCTGTTATGAATAGGATTAATTTATGATGTGACTAACCTCAAGAACACATCTCTGTCATGATATTTTTAACAATTAGGTAGAGTTATAATTTAGTTTGTATACTCCTACTTCATAATTATTATTTTTTGTTATTAGACTAAGTCCTCTTCCTATCTTTGAGGGAGATTGGATGGCTACTTTATGAATTCATTTTTAGTCCTAGAGGAATAAAACTCCTTAGAGACCCTATATAGTGGGATCTATTGTCGAGTAAATATAGTTGCTATTAGTTATTTCAGTTGATAAATGATCAAATTAATAAGTTAGTTTTTATCTTTTATTAGCTATAGCAATAGATATGTGTTATTGAAGAAATCGTCAATAGATTCTTGTTGGAATGTATGTAAGAGTTCAGATTTAATACACAATAAAGAGAATTAGTTGATATCATGAATTTTTGAGTAAGTAGGTGTTGACAACTTTTATGGAAGTAGAAACTCAAGAAAGAGTCACTTGAGGTACTACTATTCCACTTCATTTCATGTTGTTAGATTAAATGATGCATTGTTGAAATTAGTTAAGTAGTTTCTAGTTATATGCATATGTAATTCATGAATACCAATATGTAGTTTTGAATTGGATTCTATAGCTTCATGTTGGTTTCATACTCTAGAGGAATCAACTAGGAATTATTTTTTAACAATTGGCAATTACAGTCTTGAGTGTTAGGTACCTGTAGCATAAGGTCACAATTTACATTTATTTCCCCTATTTTATGAATTATTATTTCATTTCACTTACTAAATTTTGAATTCTTTTGTACACATATGATTTCCTATACTCCATTGATATAGGACATGTCTAGGATCCATGAATGCATATATTGTACCAACACTATCTAAAGTTTATGAGCCCCTAGTTGATAGTTAAATGCAACCTCTTGTGAAAGATGAATTGTTCAGTTAGGAATTCATCCTTTGAGATGTGTGTATACCTAGAAGCACCAAGTTGATTAGACATTAAAGAGGCCCTACATTTTTGGTGTCATTTCTAGGGGTGGTGTTAAGTTCAAGATTCTCGTATGTATCTTCAATTCCTTTCAATATTTCATAGTTTAACAATTTTGTTTTCAATATTAAGGTAATTAGGTTCTAGCCATCAACAATAACATGAGTTTCTAACAATATGCAAGAACTGCTAATCTAAAGAGTCACAACCATTACATGTGAAGGTCATGAGACACTTTGGGAAGATTTTTCCCCTCAGCACATGAAGCATACGATACTAGTGAACACAATGAGTATAATGAGGGAAACCCTAAAGAAGAATCATCCCTTACACTAGTATGTACACCCACCACAAAGGAGACTTCCTACATACATATACATAGAAGATCCACTAGAGCTTGTAGTGTTTGAATTCCCTATCACCAACTAGAAAAGGGTTACTTTTTTGAAGAATATACCTCCTTTGAAGCACTTCCTATCTTCTATGGGCCAGTAATAGAGGATCCAAACATCTATGGCCTAGTCACAGAGGATCCAGACACCTTTATTTTTGAGTTTTATATGCTATTTTGAAGTTATGGCTACATCACAGATGCTTGCAGACTCAAATTGTTTCTAGCTACATTGAAAGATGTTGCTCTAAGATGGTTCATGGGGTTGGGAAGAGATGTTGTTCCCAAATAGAAAATTAAAGAGAAAATTCTTGGATAAATACCATGATTATTGTAGAGACATAAATAGAAAGAGGAATGACATCTTTAGGATGTCACAAAAAGAAGATGAATCATTGGAAGACTATGTTGAGAGGTTTCAGTTCTATCTCAAGAAATCCCATCAAAACAAACTCTCTAATTGACGAGGGAGCAAACCCAAGACACAAAAAATGATGCCAACAACCAGAGAAATTTTATTATTATTTAGAATGGAACTTCTTACATGCAGAGGATCACAAATCCTCAAGCTTTGCAATACATGCAAATTATAGAAATTACAAAAGACCCACTTTCGCAGCATGCGAACTCTTTCCCCAAAAAGCTACCCAAAAATTAAAAAATAGCCCATAAATAGCCCCATTTTCGATTTGGAGCCAAAAAAAACATTTGAGTTATGATTTTTGGCGGTTTGGCACCAAAATTACAATTTGAAATTCAAATTTAAATTCACATTCGAAAATTAGCATATTTCTAAAAATGCACCAACTTCCGGCAGCCATAACTTTTAATCCGACCATCGGATTTTCAATGATAATACCTTTTCGAAAAGCTCTCGAAAAGATGATGTGGCACAAAATAGGGCCTATAGCCAACTACTTTGGGATTTTCACAAAATTTTGGGCCCATCTGGAGCCTCTAAGGGCCTCAAATTTGTCTTCGAATATTTAATAGCTAAAGGGGGGTATCCAGAAATGCAAAGACATCTACAAAAAGCTAACCAAAGGAAATATAAATGCAATGCATGTTTTTTTTTTGGGTGATGCAAGATTTCCCTTACACCACTGGATGCTCCTGCATCAAACACCCAAGGTAATTTGAGAAGTGACCCCGTCACGTCTCAGATGGGTGAGGAAAAACCAAATGGTCAACCTCTACCTTAGACAACCAGGATGAGTCTTCCACAGGCCTTCTTCTCCACTTCACCAGATATTCTTCATATTGCCTATTTCTGGTACTCCTTCCCACACAGCTATCTAGGATTGCTTCAATCTCCTCCTTCTTTGATGTAGATGCTGGAATGCCATACTGTTCCATTGTTGGTACTTCCTCTACGCCACCTTCATAATACTCTGTCAAATCTAAAATGTTGAACACAAGGGAAATGTTGACTCCATTTGGAAACTCTACCTCATATGCGTTCCCTGAATCATGCCTCTTCAAAATTTTATAGGGACTGAACTTCTTCATCTTCAATTTGTTATAGGTTCCTACTGAAAACCTTTCCTTCCTCAAGTGGACCATCACTTCATCTCCAATCTGAAACTCTTTATTCCTCCTATTTTGATCTTATTTAGCCTTATACTGTATATTCATCTTATTAATATGTTCTCTTACCTTCTCATGTATATCCTTAATGTGTTATGCAAAATCTTCGGCTTCAACACTTGTCTTCTCTTGGTCCATCTTTCTCAATTCTAGAGCAGTCCTGGGACTACCTCCATACACAATTTGGAATGGTGATCTACCAGTGCTTTTGTTGACAGAATTGTTGTAAGAAATTTTTCCTGGGGCAAGATCAAGTCCCATCCCTTGGGTTTATCTCCTACCAAGCATCTCAGTAGGTTACTTAGACTTCTATTCACAACCTCAGTCTGCCCATTAGTTTGTGGATGGTGTGCAGAACTGAACTTCAACTCTATTTTCAACTTCTTCCACAAGGTCCTCCAAAAGTACCCAACAAATTTTGTGTCATGATCTGAGACTATACTCTTTGGCAAACCATGTAGCCTCACCACCTCTCTAAAGAACAAGTCAGCAATGTGGACTGCATCATGGGTCTTTTGGCATGGGATGAAATGTGTCATCTTTGAAAACCTGTCAACTACCACAAATACTGAATCATTCCCTTATTGTGTCCTTGGCAAACCAAGAACAAAGTCCATACTTATATCCTCCCACGGCCTCTCTAGTACAGGTAAGGGCTGATACAACCTAGTATTTTGGCTCACTCCTTTAGCCATCTGACATACCCTACAACTATGAACAAACTTCTTCACATCTTATGATAACTGAGGCCAATAATAATGCTCACTGATAATGGAAATGGTCTTATCCCGACCAAAATGTCATGCCATTCCTCCACCATGCTTCTCCTTTATCAGGTTCTCCCTCATGGAACTCCTCGGAATACACAATTGACTTCCCTTAAACAACATGCCATCCTGGATTATGAAATTTAGCCACTTCATCTTGTCAATTGTAATAGGCTCCCTGCAAGCTTTCCAAGCTTCTACGAAATCAGAATCTTCAGGATATAATGTCTTGAGTTCATTGAACCCAACCACTTCAATCTACATCTCCGTCAACAATGTCTACCTCCTACTTAAGGCATTTGCAACCCTATTCAACTTGCCACTCCTATGCTTTAAAACAAAGGTATAACTCTGCAAAAATTATACCCATTTCATATGCCTCTGATTTAATTTTCCCTGACTACTCAGGTACTGTAATGCTTGATGATCAGTATACAAGAAAAATTCCTTCGGCAACAAATAATGTCTCCATTTCTTTAATGCTTGAACTATTGCATAAAATTCCTAATCATATATAGAGTACTTTCTCTTTGTATCATTTAAATTTTCACTAAAATAGGAAATGGGCTTACCTTCTTGACTCATCACTGCTCCAATGGCACAACCACTAGCATCACAATCCACCTAAAACACCTTATTGAAATCTGGGAGGGCTAAAACTGGTTGCTCTGTCACCTTCTACTTCAACAGATCAAAACTCTTCGTTGCTCCAATGCTCCAATTGAACTCTTTTCTATCCCCTCTCATTGTTTTAGTTAGGGGTGCACAAATACTACTAAAGTTTCTAATGAACTTCCTATAAAATTTGGCCAAACCATGGAAAGATCTCACCTCAGTAGCAGTTCTTGGGGTAGGCCATTCTAGAATAGCCTTCACCTTCTCTAGGTCCATCTTGAGACCTTTTGCCGAGACAACAAACCCCAAGTACACTAACTCCTTCACAAAACTACACTTCTTCAAATTAATCAACAATTTCTCTTCTCTCAACTTCTCAAAATCTCTACGAATATGCATTAAATTCTCATCCAAAGTGTTACTGAAAATCAAAATATCATCTAGATATACAATAACAAAACTTCCCAGAAACTCTTTTAGTACCTCGTTCATGAGCCGCATGAATGTGCTCAATGCATTGGTTAGCCCAAAAGGAATGACTAACCACTCATACACGCCCTCCTTGGTCTTGAAGGGAGTCTTCCACTCATCACCCTCTCGAATCTGGATCTAGTGATATCCACTTTTTAGATCTATCTTTGTGAAGTACTGAGCTCCACTCAAACAGTCCATCAGGTCATCCATCCTTGGCAGGGGAAATATGTACTTGATTGTTATCTTATTTATGGCCCAGGAATCTGTACACATCCTCCACTCCCCATCCTTCTTTGGTGCTATTACTGTAGGTACTTCACATGGGCTCAGACTCTCTTGAATCAAACCCTTTCTCAACAACTCTTGAACTTGTCTATTCAACCCCTCATTTTCCATAGAATTCATTATGTGAGCTGCCTTATTTGGCAAACTGGCTCCAGGGATCAAGTCTATCTGATGACTAATCTTCCTTACTGGCGGTAAACCCTCAGGTACATTATCTAAAATAATCTCCTGAAACTCATCCAATAGTCCAAAAACTTCTACTGGAACCTTCTCACTATCTTCCTTATCCATTCTAGGAATCAATGCATAACACATACGCTCATGCTTTATGCCTTCTAAAAACTTCCTTCCATCAAATAAACAAATTCTAGCACTACTGCATACCTTTTCTTCATCCTTCTTCAGGGGTTTCAACTTATGGCAGACTCCATCCTTCATCAAGGAATAAGTATTTGCATGGCCATCATGTACAACTCGCCTATCGAACTTCCACGGCCTCCCCAACAACATGTGACATGCATCCATGGGGATGATATCATAGAGTACCTCATCACAATAGCTTCCAATCTTGAACTTCACCAGGCACTACTCATTGACCAAAACTTTGTGGTCTTTCTGCAACTAGGCAATCTGATATGGATGTGGATGCCTTTCCCTTTTTAGCTTCAACTTCATAACCATCTCTTTTGACACTAGATTATCGGTGCTCCCACTGTCAATAATGACATCACAGCATTTGTCTTCACACTTGCACCTTGTGCAAAATAGATTCTTCCTCTATTCCGGTTCCTTCTCTTCAGTCACCAAGGCTCTTCTAACCACTAGGGCTTCTCCCCTTTCTGCATCATCTGAATGTTTGGATTGAGCCTCCTCATCTGCATGTGCAACCCTTCCATGACCTTCTTGCCTTCTGTATGTCCTTCCTTGGTGTTACTAACATTCATAGGCTTGATGCCCTTCTTCACCACAATGGAAACAAGTTCCTCTGAAACCACCTCTTCTAGGTCCTGGCCCAGATCTTCCTCATCCTCTACCTCTTTGATCACCACTATTTTGATCATGAGGGTAGTAGAAGTTATCATTCTTCTGGCTTCAACTGGTATCCACATCTTCATTTTTCCTTTCATCCTCATTTCGGCTTCCCGAAGATCTTCCACTACCCCTTCCGCTTTGACCTCCTTGTCCTTTTTGCTTGCTATCAAATCTTTTGCTCAACTTCTCCTCAACTTTCAAAGAAAATTGGTACTCATCCTCAATGGTGATCATTCTTACCAAGCTTAGCTCCTCTTGAATGCTATGTCGTAACCCATTGAGATAACGGGCTACCTTCTCCTTGTTGGCCTCTACATGGCCTGTTCTGATGATCATCTTGTGAAAATATTTTGTATATTCTTTCATAGATCTACATCCTTGCTTCAACCCTTGCAATTTCTTCAACAAATATAACTCATAGTCCACTGGTATGAACTACTTCTTTAGTTTCTCCACCATGTGATCCCAACTATTGATCTTTCCTTTTCCTCTTCGATTTCTCTCCAATTGGACCTCTTTCCACCAAATATTGGCATGGCCCTTTAGCTTCTTTTTGAAAACTTAACCCAATCTGGGTCCTCTACTTCTTCATACTCAAAATACTCTTCTAGCTCGTTGATCCAATCGATCCACTCTTTCAGGTTCAAACTTCTAGAATAACTAGGGACTTCTATTCTGGGTCTTTTTCCAATCTTCGAAATGGCCCTTATCAACCGTATTTGATCTTGATCAATTGCTTCTTCTTCCTCTTCTATGTCTGAATCTTCCACCTCTTCTTCATCCTCACTTTCTTCTCTCCTTCTCGGGTTTAACCCTCTTCTCATTTGTTCCTGCAATGCATCAACTTGTCTCTGGAGGGCTCTAAAACCCTCAACTGCCAATGGATCTCTTCCACCAGCATTTCTGCCACCTCTTCCACCTCTGGCACCACCACGCCTACTAGGAATCACTCTTGGAGGCATCTTGAATATCTCGAACCCAAAACCATGGTCCTGGTTCAAACTACCTCACAATCGACGATATGTCCACACACTCAAGAAAACCCATTCTGATACCACCTGACGAGGGAGCAAACCTGAGACACAGAAAATGATGCCAACAACCAAAGAAATTTTATTATTATTTAGAATGGAACTTCTTACATGTAGAGGATCACAAATCCTCAAGATTTGCAATACATGCAAATTATAGAAATTATAGAAATTACAAAAGACCCCCTTTCGTAGCATGCGAACTCTTTCCCCAAAAAGCTACCCAAAAATCAAAAAATAGCCCATAAATAGCCCCCTTTTCAGTTTAGAAGCAAAAACAACATTCGAGTTATGAGTTTTGGCGGTTTGGCACCAAAATTACAATTTGAAATTCAAATTTAAATTCACATTCGAAAAATTAGCACATTTCTAAAAATGCACCAACTTCCAGCAGCCATAACTTTTAACCGACTGTCGGATTTTCAATGATAATACCTTTTCGGAAAGCTCTTGAAAAGATGATGCGCAAAGTAGGGCCTATAGCCGACTACTTTGGGATTTTCACAAAATTTTGTGCCCATCCGGAGCCTCTAAGGGCCTCAAATTTGGCTTCAAATATTTAATAGCTAAAGGGGGTATCCAAAAATGCAAAGACATCTACAAAAATCTAACCAAAGGAAATATAAATGCAATGCATGTTTTTTTTTTGGGTGATGCAAGATTTCCCTTACACCACTGGATGCTCCTGCATCACTAATGAATCCCTGAAACTATATTTTTAAGGGGAGTTCATGAGGATTGTACGGATGCCCTCAACCTCATTGGGGTAGGGGACATCTCACACTTACCCTTTAATGATATTTGTAAAGTGTGTAGAAGGTATTCTAGGTCTTTCATCAAGAAGACCATATGAGACATGACCTCTTCTCTCAAAAATTCATCCAATGGAGTCTCAAGGGTGGAGTTGAGTAATCTTCTATCAAAAATGAAGGAGGACATAATTAGCCACTTGGATACACAACTAGATACCCTCCATATTAGAAAAAAAGAAGAAGTGGAGACAACCCTCACAAAATATTATCCACACTATCACCAAAAGAAGGTTAATTGCAAGTGCAAGAAGTTGGATACCATTTCTAAGGACAAGCAAGGGAAGCTGAAATATCATGCTTTGCAAAATGAGGAAGGTCAAGTGTTTTACATATATCAACACAAACCATGGTAGCCAAGAGAAGGTATGCCCCAATATCCCTTGACTTAAATAATATGCCAGTTCCAAGTAATAATACAAACTCACCAAGTTGGAACCCTCAATCTTGGACCAATGTGCAAAACTCACAATTTCCAATGCCCCAAGCCTCCAATTGGAATCAACAACAAGGCATCTAAACACCTCAAAATTACCAATGACCAAATTATAATCCCCAATGTCCATCCCGACAAAACTAATGGGTACCATAGTGGCAAAGAGGCCAGTAGTGGAAAAATTAGAATCTAATTTATCAACAACCCTTGCAGCCACAACAACAAGCCATAATGCCAAATCTGGAAATAGTTGCACCAACACCACCAAGATCACCTCAATTTCTAACAAACCTATACCTAACCTAAATAAAAAGTATTTCCAACATGCTTATGCTAACGACACCATACAATACCCTACTTATGGGGTTGAGGTGAGTGATGTCCACCTCAGATCAAGGAAAATGCTAGTTGGTCCTTCATCTCCTCACATCACAGAGTTAAATGATGAGGAAATCCTAGCAAAACCCATGGAAAAACAAATTAGGAAACCTGAATCAGATTAGCTCAACCCAGCAAGCATAAGTCTAGAACCACCATTCTATGAGAGATTAACAATCCAAAAACATCATTAACAAGCTAAAACTGATCTATTGGGATAACTCAAAGATGTTTGCATTAGGATACCCCTCATTCAAGAAATCAAGGAAGTACCAATCTATGCTAAAATAGTGAGAGATGTACCTAAAAAAGCCAAGCATGAAATGTAAGGACCCTAAGAATGTTCATGTTTTAAGACAACTTGTAGATATTATGTTGGGAAACATATCTGTCCCTAAGTATACAGACCTAGGAGCCTTGTAGTGGATGTCAAAATCAATGGAAATATCATAAAGAACACCTTAATTGACCTTAGGGAAACCATTAATGTAGTGAGCAAGGAAACCATGGAGTTATTACAACTAATGGAGCTTATACCTACCTAAGTTGTGTTATAGTTAGTAGATAGGTCCATAGTGAAACCCGAGCAAATCATAGAAGACTTGGTAATAACATTAGATTCATGGGAGTATCCTATAGACTTTATGGTCTTACATCCTAAAGTTAATCTTGTAGGATATCCCCTCATCTTAGGGAGACCTTGGTTGGCTACTGCAGATGCCTTCATAGGTTGTAGGTTTGGTAACATGATCATTTCCAATGGAAATATAACCAAGAAACTAGTCATTTATCTACCTACCCAGTCACATGTAGATTTGGAGAAAAGTGTATGGCCTATCCTAGATGAGGAAGATCAATACTCATTACAAGAATTAATGACTATTGAACACGATCCTATGTTACAAATCCAAGATGAAGATGAATTGATTGCTAACATCATGCAAAACAACTATGGTAGGGACCTACAATATATGACTATTTAGCATGCTTACAAGACGAGCTCTACATAACATAATCCTTGCCAACACATTTGAGTCCATATCTCAAATTTTCCATGCCTTATTGTCACATAACTATACCCCCAATATAGCAGGTCTTGACCTAGCATTTGTTAAAGCATCATCCTTTACTTTAGATATTACATCAGGAAAGACATTAAATGTAAATAGTCAATTAAATATTGTACAATAGTCTTCACTATTGAATGTGTTGCAAGCACATGTAGCTATATTTGCATGTGATTACCATGATATGAAGGGAATAGAACCAAACCTATGAATGCACTCAATTTACATCAAATATGACTATAAAATATTTAGGAAATCTTAGAGGAGAGTGAATCCAACAGTCTATGACATAGTTAAGGTAGAATTACAAAATTTGTTAGATGTAGGATTCATCTATCCAATCTCGGATAGTTAGTGGGTGTCTCCACTAGTAATTTTACCTAAGAAGGAAGGGAAATGGAGAGTGTGTGTAGATTACTATGATTTGAATGCAACAACTATAAAATACCACTTTCTCTTTCCATTCATTGACTAGGTACTAGATTCATTAGTAGGAAAGCAATAATTTTCTTTTTTGGATGGGTTTAGTGGATATAACCAAATTAAGATAGCCCTAAAAGACCAATACGATACAACCTTTACATTCCCTTGGGGTATATATGCTTACTTTTTCTTGTCATTTGGGCTATATGATGCAGCTTCCTCCTTCCAGCAAGCAGTACTGATCATATTCTCAAACATTGCTCATGATTCCATGGAAGTTTACATGGATGACCTTACAACTTATGGGAATGCATATGAAGAAGCAGTTTCTAACTTGGATAAGGTACTATAGATATTTCAAGATCACCATCTATCCCTAAGTCATGAGAGATGCTTCATGGTGATGATTGAAGGAGTAGTCCTGGGAAACTTTATGTCCAAAAAAGGAATCCAAGTTGACACAAATAAAAAAGAGGTAATATCAATACTACATGTGCCTCAAAAATAGAAGGATGTTAGAAGCTTCCTTGGCCATGCTGGCTATTACAGAATATTTATACAAGATTTTAGTAAGATTGCAACAACATTGTTTGTCCTATTGTCTAAATATGTAGAGTTTGATTGGACACTTGCTTGTCAAAACGCATTTGAAGCTCGTAAGGTAGCACTAACAAAGGCCCAAGTATTAAGAAGACCAAATTGGGCATTAGCTTTTTACATCCATACTGATGCTTCCAATTTTTCAATTGGAGTTATGTTAGGACAAAAAGAAGGGAATCTAGAGTATATCATATATTATATTAGCAAGAGCCTTCAAGGGGAAAAGCTCAACTACATAGTGATTAAAAAGGAGATGTTATTCTTAGTCCATACAATCAATAAATTAAGACATTATAGCAAGGTATTTTGTGTTCATCCACACAAACCATACAACAATCAGGTATCTAATAAAAACACCAGCAATTGGGGGTAGACTTGTGAGATGGTTGTTGCTAATTTAGGAGTTTGATATAACCATAATAGATAAACCAGGAAAAGAAAATGTGGTAGAATACTTTATCTTTGGATTGCCAACAAAGACATCAAAAGATATTATAGATGATTTATTTCTAGATGGGAACTTGTTTTCCCTATATTTGCATACTTGTATGTAGACATGGCCAATTATCTAGTTGTAGGGAAAAACCACCACATCTCTTAGCAAGGGAGAAAAGGAATTTAGTTTAGAAAATTTGTCCTTATTCATGGGTAACTAGATATTTATTTTATAGAGGGATTGATAACATAATGAGAAGATGAAGTCCATGATATTTTCAAATCATGTCATGATGAAGCCTGTGGGGGACATTTTGTAGCAAAGAGGACAACTCTTAAAATTTTTACTACTGGCTATTATTGGCCAACACTTTATAAATATTCAATCAAATATACAAGAAGTTGTGATAGATTTCAAAGAATGGGATGACCTACAAAAATAGATGAAATTCCATTACAACCATAGCTAGTCATAGCACCATTGGATAAATGGGGGCTATATTTTATTGGTCCTATGTATCCAACATCTAATAACAAGGAGTATATACTATTTTGTACTAATTGTTGACAATGGTTTTACTTGCAGTAAACAGATCGAATAAAATCTCCATAGACAAGACTACGAAGAGCCTATCCTTCTTGAAAGATATGGAACAAAGACAACCTGAGGGGAAATTCTAGATTCACAGAGCAAAGATAGACTTTCGTTCAATCCCAAGTCTTCGATAACAAGGTCATGGTTGCACTAGGTTCACTCTCGGGTAATGATGGGATAATTGTTGTTAATCTCAAGGGGACTATGGCTATTTTCATACTTACACATACATATATATCTATCCATTATTTCTTTGAACATCTTAGATCAGCATTCCTAATTGAAATGATAAATTCATACATCATGAAACCAAAATATTTGACATAGAATTTCATGAGTAATCACAAATTATTTGCTATCACTTAAGTAAATTTAGCATTAAGCATTCATCAAATTCATGGAAAATAAAAGATTTTCAACAAAAATTTTCATTCACTTTTTTTTTTTTGGAACATTTTAAAAAATATTAAACATCTACTCTAAAACAAAGTAAAAAAGCTTAAAAATAAAAATTTATCCCGGTTATTTGCCATGGATTCCTCAAAGAATTAATCGAAACAGAGAAAACCACTTTATATTTCACTAGATTGCTTCACATCTATGTATAAAATGGTGCAAGAGCTTTTAAAGAGAGAGGGTTTCATTTATGGACAACGAGTAGGTTTTGTATGCACCCTTAAATAGTGTAGCAAACAATCTTGTTCGGCTGAACTTACAAAACCAGCTACAAAACATACTTAGATAGGTAGTTATCCATAAAGCTCTTATATCAATTAATTTCTACGTTCATACAAAGTTTTACACTGGAATGGTTCATAAACTAGGAAAAAATATCAAAACTTAAAAGAAGTTTTTGCTCCTCCAACATCCATAAATTATGAACTTAAATGAAAATTAAACATCCACTGGCCTTTTATAGAACACAAGGCTTAGATAGATAAGACAAATACATGAGAGGAAATCTAAGGGACCAATCTCATCAAGGCAAGTGGAATATTGTGACCAATAGGAGAATTGTAATTGAATTCAATGGAAGTCAACTCCAATTACTCGTTAAAGCTCTTCAAGTTCTACTTTTTCATCTTTGTTAGGATTCCTTTTGAAATTGAGCAAATCTATCCAAACAAAGATATATAGGATCCTTCCCTTGTAATAAAGTGATCAGGTGAAATTCAAACTCCTATATCTCAGGTTCCTCGATTTGAACATTCCAGGAATGAATCACTCCCGGAATAGATACACTTTGTTACTGCATGCTTGAACTCCAACATCCTGGTATTATGATAATTGGCACATCTTTGCAACAACCTTTGTTCCAACATGATCCCCTTAAGTGCATCATCAAACTTGGTAATAAAGTAGAATTTGTTCACCAACATAATTTTCCTAACTGCCCATACCCGAACTTTGCATCACAATCGATATCTCCTGAAATCACAAAATTCCAAATATTAAATCCCTTTTTAAACAAATATATTACATCTCATGTAAATAAAACCATTATTCAAATGTTAGTACAAAATTCCATAATTCCATAAAACTCGCTTTCAAAAAGCATATCATAAGTCCTTGTATATATACTGGATCACTGGGATCATTATACAAATTAAGAAAAAAGCATTTCTCTTCACATTACAACCCGATACCCAGTTGTTGAAACCCAATCCAAATACCTACAAAACACATTGAACAAACACATTATAAGATAATATGCAAGCAAGAACAAGGATTCCCCATGAAATCCATTAGCAAAGTTTAAAATAGGAAATAAAGCAAGAATGAAATGAAAGAACAAGAAAGCAAGCTAAATTCTATTGAAGATAATGCAAACTCTTGATCCCATGGGGGAATTGGTGCTAATTTGATGTGAAAATTGTCCCTTTCCCAACTCCTATGATGCAAGATTGATGTGTGATGAAGAGTGATCCATTTTGTCGATGATTGATGAGTGTTCCAATAGAAAAATCTACATAACCTAGCTATGAACTCAATGATAATGGATGAAAGTCGCTAATGATATGAGCATAGTAAGTTTACTCAAATTGTGGATGCCAAATACAATAGAGGAGCTCTCTATTTATAGAATGATAAGTTGAAAGAATGCCCAAAATAGAGCAATGTGGGAGTAAATCTTATCCAATGACAAAGTGCCACTTGTCAACATGTGAATGGATGGAGGATGTGCAAGTTTTGAAGAATGTGCAAAGAGGGGGGAGATTCAAATTCAAAAGATGGCTTGAAGGATGAGGTGAAAGGTGAAGTTAATGCCACATGGATCAAGAAAAGGACATGTAAGAGGCCTTTAATGCCTTGTTGGATGGACAAGTCCTTTTGGGGGGAGATTTTGAATTTGAAGAATATTTCATCCTTTGATGCCTTTTTGAAAGAAAATAGATGACTTAATAAATCAAATAAATTGATTTATTGTGCAAGTGGCAAAAGATAGAGGATTTGATGGATTAGGATTAGCATTAATCATGATTTGATTAATTTAAATGATGTTAGTTGATTTGACCATTTTGACTTAGATTTTAGGATTTAAATAACTCAAAATGAGAAGAGAATGATTTAGACTTAGTTAAATAAATATTTTTGATTTATTTAACCAAAGGGGATGATGTTAGATTAAATTAGATATATGTTTGATTTATTTAATTTAATTAGATGAACTTTAGAGATTAAATCAAATAATATAGATTATTTAATTAAACAAAGATAGGAAGATGAAATGACCTAGCTAATTACATAGAGACAATGATTTAATTAAATCGAGGGATTTATTTAATTAAAAGGGGAATTATGATGACTTTAATCAAATAAGGCTATTCAATTAAATGGTTAGACAGAGGGATAATTCAGGATGAAGCGATGTCAGTAGATCAAGATCGAGTGTGATATCAATTTGTATATTTTTCCTATCTACACCGATATTCAGCTTTACACACTTACTTTCCTGTCTACAACAACTAGCAACCAATAAAATCAAATTTAAAGTTAAACTTGAAATTAAATCACCAGTTGCAAATCAAAACTTATACATATTTTAAAACAATAAATTTCTACCTTTACTTAGATTCTGGCATAAAAAGTAAAACTTCACCGAAAACATCTGTGTGTGCTCTTGATTAATTCTAGTTTTTAGAACTTAGTAAACAAAATCAGTTCATTAACATTGAACTACATAATATAGTAATCCTCCAAAGCCAACCAAGGATAGAGCCTTGCTGCCAGTCAAGCGTCCATAGCCTCGACAAGGTTATCTTTGTAATTTCCCCAAACATAGCTCTACTACCGGTCAGGCATCCATAGCCCCGATATAGTTATTTGGATAGCCTAAAGAGTTGATATCACTTTTTTTTTTTTTTTAGAATATAGCAATGATAGCTCATTTTCACTTTTGATATTGCAATAATAGCTCATTTATCAACTTGCAAGCATTGAAGCACCGCTATTAGGTTGGGAATTACAGTGGTAGAGAAGGTTACTTTTTGATTTTTCATTAAATGCAAATCCCTTGATCAGTTCACTACTTCCCAAAAAATTATTTAATGATTCCTTGTAGGTGTGTGTTTCTAGCTAAATTTCACTAATTATGTCAAATCCTAACTAACTGTAGCTCGTTATATGTTAAAAAAATATGCATAAATTAAAATTTAGCAATAGACAACTTAATCACCAAATTTAAATCTAAATTTAGAAACATTAGTTACCACCCTTCCGATTAAATTTATGGAAATTTCTAAAACTTCTACTAACTATCTCAACTTAATGTTGTTGCACTTCATTAATGGATCAAAATGTCATGATTACCTTGAAAAACGATCACACTATTTCGCATTAAATTTGCACTCCTTACTCAACATGTATTATCTCTCTAACTTCTTTAGGTGATGACGTGTAGCATCTTTCCAACTTCATTATTTTGTATAATCCACACACATAACACCTCCACAATCATTATGGATCTCTATAATAATTGGAAATGACCCCTATTAATTTCAAAATCTCTAACTTGCTTGATTCGCAATCTCTGTACTACTCAATTTGAAGCAATTTCACCAAATATGTGTAAAGAATTTATTTGATTTAACCTTTAATTCTAAAGATTATCATTCAGTTGCCACATTGGATACGATTTCCAAAAAAAAAAATTACTCAAGGCAACTATGTACATCTACTCTATTCACGGCTCTCTATAAATTTGTGCATTTCTTCTCGAATTCTCCACACTTTTCTTTTATTTCTCTTTTTTATGTATTTCTTGTATTTTTTCTCTATTTTGTGCTTTTACATTTGCTTCTTAGCCATGGATACTCCTATTTGCTTGGGTTGTTCTCATAGACAAAACGTTTTCTTGGGGAATATCACACCACAAAGGCTTGAAAAGGTCTTTATTGTTAGGACTTCCAGTTTCACTATGCCAAATTATGAGTAGTCCTTGGGGAAATATATGTTGCATCCATCCACTACTTCTATTTTTACTCTGACATAGCTTCTCATTTTGTAGCGTCACTTCTAGACATTGGGTTACTTGTTGAAGATGTTCGTACCACTGCCAACCTAATAGTTAAGCCCGAATTCTTGGAGAATTTTGACACCATTTTAGTTGTTGCACATCTAACCATTGGGATTCCCTCCATGGATGATATTCCTCGGTTCTTGGAACACGGGGAAGTGGTTCCACTTCGGCCCTTTCTTACTAATCTCCATATCCAAGATTTTGAAACTCACTGGGAACTTGCCTACATAGGGTATTTGGCCTTGATAGAAGAGGTGTCCCAAATCGACTAAATAACTACTATCATCTACAACTTTTCTCACCTTTTCTTTTTGAATCTTGTTGATTTTCGACAAGGATTTTGATATCCAATGTATATATGTCACACACACACACACACACACACACATATATCTTTTGGTATCTTTCTTAAAAGCTTGTTTCAATGTTTATGGATTTATTGTCTCATTTTCAATTCAATTTTGCAAAATGTTTAAATTTCACTCTCATGTCTAAGATACATTTAAGAAGAATTTGTTAATATAGAAGCCAAGCAAAGAAAAAAAAAACAAAACAAAACAAAGCAAGCAAACAAAAGCAAAAGAAAGAAAACACAAAGGAAAAAACCCTAAAAGCAACTAAACTAACCCTAACTACCCTAACTCTAATATCACAAAAGATTAATTCTAACAAAACAATTTGTTTCAATTTCTACAGCTATTTCCTCTACAGTTTTGGTACGAATTATAATAGATTTATGTTTAAATTCTCTTATCAACATTTTCAATATTCTACTATAATAATAAAATATCTTAAATTTTTACATTCAAACATCATAAATTCGAAGGTGTACTTACCCAAAATCTGGCTTAAATGTATGAAAACGATCTCATTAGAGACCGATTGCACACATTTTGTCTGGTGTGGCAATATTGTACCTTCTTCCAGCCTTGGTCCATTTCCATGAACGACTATGTTCATTTCTCTATTTCCTTCTCTTCTGAAAGTCTTCATATCTTCGGCCCTTCCTTCACTTTGCATTGTGTTAGACCAAGATATATCACTATTTATATCATTATCAGAAAGAGAAAAAGTAAAAACTTGATATTTTGTATCTTGTATAAAATCAGGAAAATGTTTTTTTATAGCTAATAAATTCTTAGCTTGAAGCACAATACACACATTTCCCGCTTGATTTTCTTGCTCTATATCATTATCTGTATTTTCCATGTATATAGGGAATGATGATTCACCCATATATTTTCCTCTTTTATGATGAAATATCTCTGAATCTTGACATTCTCGCCTATTCCACTGCAAGACATTAGGATTTTCTTTAAAATAATCACATATTCCTAATTGTTTCAATTCATTAGTTAATTTTTTAATATTTTTGACTCCACTAGGGTAGAACGTTTCTCTCATTAACGATCTTTTTCTTTTAGTAGTTAAAACTTCTTCCGTTAACGAAATTGCTCCAGTTATGGTTAAACTTACCCTAGTTAAAAAAATTCACACTCAAGTTCACCATGATCAGTTGTATCAGGAATTCTACACTCAATGACTCTACCAAAGGTAAACAAACTCAAAGGATGCAGTTTTTGATTAAAGATTTTGCACATTTTTCCAATTTCCATAATGAAAACTAGCTTGCACTCAATTCCTCATTTACAAGCTTCTTTCCTAATTAGGAATAACGTTTCAAAGCACAATTCCACTCCTAAAGGATAAAACCTAAAAATATCAAAGAAATAAAAGAGGAAAGGCATATGCGTGTCTGTTGCTCGTGGTTGCCCTGGTGCCCTTTCCTTCTAGCACTAGTTCTTGTTGACAACAATTTTACTCATAGTAAATAGATCTAATAAAATCTCCACAAACAAGACCGTGAAGAGCCTATCCTTCTTGAAAGATATGGAACAAAGACAACCTAAGGGGAAATTAGGCATTCATAGAGCAAAGATTGACTTCCATTCAATCCCAAGTCTTTGATAACCAAGTCATGGTTGTGTATGTGCATAAAATTGGTCATATCTAAGTAATCCTGACATTTAATTAAATATTTACTATTTAATTAATTTCTCTAAAGTCTTCTACATGTAATTAAATTTAATTAATTTAATTATTTTGTTCATTCATCTTATTCTCCCACCATAATTGAATAAATTTATTTTATTTAATTATTTCACATGTCTACTTGATTAATTAAATAAATATATTTTATTTATTTAAATTAATTATCATCTTTTGAATTTAATTAAATTTAAATATTTCTTTTCTTCTATTTAAAACTTTCTTCTAATTAATTAAATATCTTATTTAATTAATTTCATAACACATGTCATTTCTTCAAATTTAATTAAATATTTTATTTAATTAAAGATCTTATGCTTTCTTCAAATCATAATTAGATATTTCATTTAATTATGAAATCTTCTGATTTCCTCAAAATCTTAATTTATTTAATTAAGAAAAATCTACATGCACCCATAAATAAATAATTGAATTGGATAATTCATTATTTATCTTCTCAATATCTTTCCATTATCTTCTAAAAAAAGATGATTTTTTAATCATCTCATCTTACCTCTTCCATGAAAAATGGAAAATATATCGCTTTATTCGATTTCTTCTATTTTTATTTCCAGTCTTATCCATCTTCGATCGTTCAATCTGGCAGGAATTATTACAACCGTTGACCAACTCAGCCAATCAAAATCCTTGAAAAACTCTATAAGTACATGTGTGAATCCAAGCATTGGGGATGCAGACGTACATGCACACAGACAAAGACACACACAATCAATTACGCTTACGCATTTGCATCTTTAGCATTCTATCAATAATCATATCTTAGCAAATAATCTTGCATCTTAGTATAGTATGCATTTTAATTTAAATCTCATTCTCTAGTAGTCCATTTTGTTGAGCTTGGCATACAAAATCTGAGAGCAACTTGAATCAATGAAACGCTGGAGATAGAGAGCAATAAAACGACTCCAAAGAAGCTACCATAAAGAGTTTGTTTATTTTTCTTTCAGTTTCTTTGATATAAGGTTTTATTGAATGTGTTTTGAATTTGGTACGATAGGCATATTTTTATACACACATAAAATGGTGCCCACCATGGGGCCCATGCCCCAATTTTGACATTTTCTTGTAGAGCATTTTGACAGGTTTCTGCGTTCTGGAGTTTGACTTTTGGAAAAGTTTGGCATTTTAGCACATCTACTACTTTCTGTAGCGCATCTGGGAATTTAATGCTTCTATTTTTGTAGGTATTTCAATGCATCTGGGGACTATTTCAGTGCTTCTAAGAGTTAATTTAGCACATCCGAGGGATAGAATAGTGCATATAGTCTCATCATATCTAGAGTTAAATCTGCATTTAATTAAAGTAGCACATTTAAGAATTAAAATAGCACATTTGAGAGTTAAATTAGTGCATTTAAGGTAGATTTCAGAGCATTAGTTGTTGTCATTTACATATTTAAATCTGCACTTAATTAAAGTAGCGCATTTAAGAACTATTTTAGCGCATTTTGTATTTTCTGTAGTGCATTTAGGGTCTGTTTCTACGCATCTAAAATCTATTTCTATTCATATACTATCTGTTTCTATTCATATACTATTTGTTTCTATGCATCTGTTGTTTGTTTCTATGCATCTAGGGTCTATTTCTCAGCATCTAAGGTCTGTTTCTGTGCATCTAAAATTTGTTTCAGTGCACATACTGTCTATTTCGGCGCATCTAGATTGTAACACAAAAATAGGATTCTGAGTCTGACGCATTCTGCAGACAAGATCTCTTTTGGTTTAAAATGAATCAATCTAGGATAGTCACCACACTTTGATCATGTAGTTAAAATGAACCCCATGTCGGTTGTGAAGCAATATCTTCACTTAGCGTAAATCATTGTGATTTGGTGCATTAAAATGAATCTGTTTACTCTACTTGATTGTGCTTGAAAGTGGTAGGTGACTATGCTCTCACCCTATGCAAACTAGGTGATCAAAAAGCCAGACCCACTTTATCCCTGTGTAACCCTGATGCAATAACTGAAGTATCCTCTCCCCTTGTGTATTAATGCAATCCTGGGTGTAAGAGAAATGATTATTGCCTCTAGAAATTGGGCCTATCTGGGGATTTCAACACCCCAACGTGACTCAAACCAGCAATGGAGCTAAAGCCAAGCTACCCCCGACCGGTATACAAATGTGAATCTTAAGGGAAAACCTAAGATTACGAGTGCGGATGTGTCATACAGACAAAGTAGTACTCCCATAAACCCTGTTGAGCTTAACTTTTCAGGCTAGAGTGCCACCTAATTGGTGATTAATTTCTTGCCCCATGTATGGCCACTCGAACGGGGGTCCCGAATTAAACACCTTTGTTTAGTAAACCAAAAACCTTCTATTTTCTAGCGCAACACCGGTCGGTGTGAAGGCATCCATACTTTCGCAGTCTGTAGTAGAGGTGATCAATCTGCCATGGGAGTTTCATGGGGATTGGAAGCTTGGTTGGCTTGAGAAGAGAGTGCACTGTAAGGGGGAGCCCGTGCAGCCAAGCTTCTGAATTCACATGCTACCAATATGATGCTGGGGAAACCTGCGTGGAATCTAGCGGATATTATCTTAGCTTTACCATAAGATGTGCTTACTTTATCTATGTTTGGTTATATTCCATTTAATTCAGAGTGTTTGTTATGTTTTCATTCACATTAATTCAGATAAAAGATCATCTGAAATGAACATGAAAAAAAACAACTGAAATCATTCACACACCTGACTTTCTGACATATTTGGTCCAGTAACATTCTGATATTTCTCCCATGCTTAGAGAGTGGAGATCAACAAAAATTTTCAAGAAATCAATTTCCAATAGGATCAAGAAATCCAAGAAACATTTAGGGTACAAGAAAAAATTGCAAAGAAGAAAAATTTTGTACAAAAGTGGACACATCTTGCTTCATTACCGCGGATTTCTTCATAGATACCAAGACTTTTTTAGGGGATTCGCTGACGAGTACGTTGTAGAACCTTTGGATTCTCGAGCTTATTATCAGATATTATCTCTATCTCAATGATATAATCTTAACCAACCTCTCGAGTTTGATAATATACCACAACCTTCTATTGAATATCCATCACATCCCAGTCAAATCCTTCAGTGATCTTAAAATCTTTCTTCGAAAACAAAGATCAAATCTTTAAGAGTGAGCCTTTCAAAAAAAATTGATTATTGATTCAACTTCCCTAACAGGATTCTGACATCCTTCATCATTGGAAGCCACAATAAAAAATTAGGAACATCTTTGATCATATCATAAGATTCCCATCTTATCAGATCAAGATATCATCATTGTCACACTTATCAGAACTGTGATCTAAGTTTAGAAGAACTTTTCAAAATCATATGCCTATCTCTACAAGATCTCAGTACAATAAATTGAAGGATGAAATCCAACAAGAAGGTCAGACCCAAAACACTGAAGAAGAAGGTGAAAGCAGTAATCCTCTTTACAATATAAGTCATAATCCACTTTTCAACAATGACATGGATAACAGAGAAGAAAATCCATTCCACAACTACAGAGACATGAGCAAAACCCACATAGATAGTGATGATGAACGAGATGAAAAATGTCTTAGAGAGGCTGAGCAAGATCCCAAATTTCACAAAGCCATAGAAAAGATCTTGCAACGTGATAAAGAAAAATATTTCCTCTATCTAGCTGACCAAGGAGCTAAATTGCCTCATAACTTTGATAAAGAGAATTTGAAGAGCAAACCAGAAGAAACACCCCTATCTGATCCTAGTGCTTTGACTCAACAAATTAAGGCCCTTCAAGGATAGAATAAAGAGTTACAAGGGGGAACCATAGCAAAGAAATATACTCTTGAGGACATTTGTCCTTATCCTTTTGATTGAAGTCTCAACATGATTCCATTTCCCAAACATTGTGAAATTCCAAAATTTGATCGTTATAATGGGAAATCAAATCTAATCGATCATGTTAGAGACTTCTGAAACATGACTTTATAGTTTTCTCATGAGGACACTTACTTGATGCGTTTGTTTCCTAGGAGTCTTGGAGGTCATTCTATGGAATGGCTATCAAAAATCACACCTCTTGTCAAGACATTTGAAGAATTAATCAATCTGTTTATATCACAATATGCTTACAACATCCAACACCAAATCACTATGATAGATCTCTGCAAATTTGTGCAAAAACCTGGTGAACCTTTTATTACTTTTCTTCAGAGATGGAGAAGGATGTTCACTAGATCTCCACATCCTGTTCCTGAGAAGGAAAAGATAGTCACCTTCATTAACAGCTTGAATTCAGAAATGAACTATTGTTTGAATTTACATTGTCCTCCCTCTGTTGAGAAATTGATTGAAGATGCTATAACCATTGAAAGTGCTTTGGTCAAAAGAGGAATAATAAAACTTGACAAGGATAATCCTAGATCATCCAATCATCACAACAATCAGGACAGGTCTAAATTATGGACTCGCAACAAAAATGTGGTGAATGATGGTGTTGTTGATGCAAATCATGTCTCGACCAAGCCATTTTTTCTTAGTACTCCAAGTGCTCCTCGTAACAACATCTATAACAATGTCAACTTGGTCACAAATCAAGGAAACAATCCTCCTCCTCCAAGGAACAATGTGAATCAACATTCTACTCCCAATCAAGGTTATCGAGGAACCAATAATAATAACTCCTTAGGGAATACCTCAAACACAAATCTACAATGATTTTCATTCTTCTCTAGTAGAAGAACTTACACTCCACTAGGTCAATCTTTGGAATCTACATTCAAAGAGTTGATGGCTAAAAATGTTATTACCTTGCCATCTCAACGAAACTATGAACCCAGTGTGAAGCCTCCATCATGGAATGAGGCATACTATTGTGACTATCATTGATGCAAAGGTCATCGCACAAATAATTGTCAGACCTTGAAGAATACCATTCAAGACTTAATCGAAAATGGTACCATCACAATAAAAGGACATCAACAATCAAATGAAAACCACCAAGCATTTTGTAATCCTTTACCCAACTATCAAAAAGGTGAGTCTTCTGGAAAAAGTGTGAATCATATTGATGATATGATACTCAATCATATCTACACTGACGACGAGCGGGTCAATGTTATAAAAGTCAAGGAAAAAATGGAATATAGGGAGGTCAACACAATGATAAGGGCATAAGCTAAAGTTTTCTTAAAGGGTGCCTCTTCAAAATCCATTGGGCCTCCACCTCAACATCAATATGACTTAGTCAACCAACTTCGGAAAACTCCTGCTCAAATTTCTATCTTAAAACTCTTGAAGATTTCCCCAGCACATAAGGAAATTCTCAAAAAGGCCCTCATTGAAACAATTGTATCCACTAATTTGGATGTGGACCAATTTCAAGCCATGGTAGGACACTTATCCTCACCCACATGCCTTTCATTGTCTGAAAAAGATGGTGTTTCCATAACTCATCCCCATAATTCATCATTATATTTAGAAGTCATGGTTCACAAGTTTCGTGTCAGACAAGTTATAATAGATGGAGGTGCTGGTTTGAACATATGTACCATGAAGTTGGTTAAGGCTTTAGGATTTTCTAAGGATTCCATTGATCTCAGAAGAAACATTATGATTAAAGCCTACGATGATGAAGAAAGAGCATCCAAGGGTCTAATAATGCTACCAATCAGAGTGGGACCTGTTATCAAAAATACTTTCTGTCAAGTATTAGATCATGATCTTTCATACAACATCCTGTTGGGTCGTCCTTGGATACACGAAATGCAAGTTGTTCCATCCACATATCAGCAATGTCTTAAGTTTCCTTATGATGGACAAGAAATCATGATACCAGCTAATAGTTCAAATATTCAAACTTGTGCCAATATCAAAGCCAATCAAGATACTTTGGTTCCTAACAATCGAGAAGCTTGTGCTAGTACTTCTCTCAAGATGGATACACAAATTATTCAATTAACGAAAATCTTTGACAAGAAACTACGGTTCAAGGAAAATGGAGTAGGGGAGTACTCTCTCTGTCTTTCTAATCTACCTACATCACCTCGGTCACATGGACAACCTTCTATCACACAACAATAGATATTTGTAGCATCAACGCAACCACCAACAGGGCCAAATACAAAGTTTAATGGACGTTTTATCAAAGAAAAATTCCCCATGGAAGATCCTGAGGATAGAGAAATTCTAAGTTGGCTCTATAAAGATGAAGATGAAATAGTTCTCAATATCAAGTTACCAACTGATAAATATGGTAAGGGGTATTCAATCATGCAAAAGATGGGATATGATGGTAATGGTCCTATCAGAAAGAGAAAAGGAGTAGTTGAGCCTATTGACCCTCCAGGACTAGCTACAAAAGATAAAATAGGACTAGGCTATGATACTAACTCAACATAAACAACATCCAAGCAGTCACATGATATTGTCCTCGCATTGCAAGAAGGTTCTGATACAAGAGAGGCATGTTTAACAGCCATTTAGAATTTCATGGATAATAACTCTGACACAAAATTTGGTGAATATGAATGGGAAACCATCCACAATGATGAGTTCTGGAGGGATAAAAAGGTTGATGTGATACACAAGTATACCCCAACTCTAATCGAAGGTGAAGGCTCAGGGACCCAACCACAAGAATTTGAACTACAAGGTGACTATGATTCTAGTGATACTAATTCATATTTAAATGAACAAGGCTATCATGAGGATAGTATCATCATTGATCCACCTCACACCTCGGATCCTATGGTCAACTCCGTTATGACCATAACCATAGCTGATTTCACGCAACTGACGACCTGCTATCTTTGATACATCTTAATCTCATTGATTGGGATTCATCCAAACCTATCGATATACCTATGTTTCCAAGTGATGAATCTATTGTAAACTTCATTTCCATAGATGACGCAAATGATTGTTCCACCAACAATTTTTGGCATAGAGTCTTTAATCAGGAGAGTGTCAATTCTCCTAGCTACAAAATTAAAAATCAAAAAGAAAGATCTAATGGTGAAAACCAGAATCTGGCAGTGTTAGATCAAACAAAAGATAAAACAAAGAGCATATCGGATGGTGAAACCTTTTTAAGGCACCAGTTGATGGGAATCTTGAAACTCTCCCGGAGTACTACCATGAGCGATTGCCTATTTTGATTGAACCTACAAATGTTGTCAATCTTGAAACTTCAAATAAACCAAGGATTTTATAGTTAGTTACATCAATGACAAAGAAAGAAATACAAGAGTTCATGGAATTTCTAAGAGAAAATCAAGTCAACTTTGCTTGGTCTTATGCGGACATGCCAGGTCTTGATCCTGATCTTATCATGCATCACTTGTCTATCAAACAAGGGGTTAAGCCTATAAAACAAAAACTCAGAAAGATGCACCCTCATGTTGCATTATTGGTTAAGGAAGAATAGAGAAAACTCCTTGATGTGGACTTCATAAGATCAATTGACTACATAGAATGGATCTCAAACATTGTTCCTATATCCAAGCCAGATAAAAGTGTCAGAGTGTGCATAGATTTTAGAGATCTTAATAAAGCATGTCCTAAGGATGACTTCCCACTTCCAAACATCGACACTATAGTTGATCTGATAGCCGGTCATGCCATGTATTCATGAATGGATGGTTTTTCTAGTTACAACCAAATCAAGATTGCACCCGAAGACTAGGAGAAAACAGCTTTCACATGTCCATGGGGAACTTACTGTTGGAACATCATGCCTTTCGGTCTAAAGAATGTTGAGGCTACTTACCAAAGAGCCATGACTACAATATTTCATGACATGATGCATACATTCATGGAAGATTATGTAGACGACATATTGGCAAAGTCATACACCAGAGAAGGACACCTGGAAATATTGTCCAAAATATTTGCAAGATTGGAGAAATTCAAAGTTCACCTCAACCCCAAGAAATGTGTTTTTGGGGTCACATCTGGAAGACTCCTAGGATACATAGTATCTAGAAAAGGAATTGAAGTAGATCTTGCCAAAGTACAGGCAATTATGGAAATGCCTCCCCCAAGGAACATCAGTCAATTGAGATCATTACAGGGATGACTTCAATCTATACGAAGGTTCATTGCACAACTGGCCGATAAAAGTCTACCTTTCACACATCTACTACATAAGAATGTTCCTTTCAAGTGGGATGACAAGTGTGAATTGGCTTTTCAACAAATCAAACAGTACTTAATGACTCCACCAGTTCTAGTACCACCAAATCCGGACAAACCATTGATCTTGTATATTGCCGCAACAGAGACATCCTTGGGTGCATTGCTAGCACAAGAAGACCGTACAGGGAAAGAATGTGCAATTTATTACATCAACAGAACACTAACAAGTCATGAACTCAAATACACTACCATCAAGAAGGCTTGTCTAGCAGTAGTCTTTGCTTCACAGAAATTTTGGCATTACATGTTAACTCATACAATCAATCTTGTTTCAAAGATTGATCCACTCAAGTATCTATTAAGCAAAGCGTCATTGACAGGAAGGTTAGCAAAATGGGTAATGATTTTGAGTGAGTTTGACATCCATTATGTTGATCGCAAGGCAATCAAAGGACAAGCTATCATTGATCAATTAGATGAAGCACCACTAGAAGCAGACCATCCCCTACACATTGAATTTCTAGATGTCGATGTCTTTACTACAGAATCCAAACAACCATGGTCCCTATATTTTGATGGTTCTTTCACTCAACATGGATCAGGGGCAGGCATACTTTTTGTCACCCCCCAAGGACACACCATTCCTCGATCATATAGGTTGATGTTTCCATGCACCAACAACATAGCCGAATATGAAGCATTAATCACTGGACTTACAATAGCATTGGAATGGAGGATTACAGAACTAAAAGTGTATGGCGACTCACAGCTAGTCACTAATTAGATCAATGATGATTATCAAACCAAAGATGAAAAACTATTGCCATATAAAAAGATGGTTGACGACTTCAAAAAGTACTTTATGGACATCAAATTCACACAAATTCCAATACTTGATAACAAAGCAGCCGATGCCATGGCTACGATCGCATCATTGTTACAACTCCTAGAAAATCAGGCTCGCTATGAATTTCTCATGGAACAATCATTTACACCTACTTATGACACCCCTGAAAGCCAAATCATTTGCCACTTGGTGGGATTTGATTCACCTTGGTATGGAAAAAATTATTCCTACCTAAAAGATGATATCTTACCACCAGATTTATCCCGTAACCAAAAGAGAAATTTTATCTGCCAATTCTCTCACTACACTCTTATCGCCGACACCCTTTATCATCGTGGTCTTGATGGTACTCTACTTCGATGTCTTGAACTTGATGAATCTGACAAAGCTTTACAAGAAGTTCACGGTGGCATTTGTGGTACTCATTCGAGTGGACTGACCTTATCCAAGAAATTGATTAGAATGGGTTACTACTAGCCTACAATGGAGAGGGAATCATTCACTTTTGTGAAAATGTGCTCAAAATGCCATATTCATGGGAATATCATTCATGCTCCTGCACAGGAACTTCAACCATTTACGCCAACCTGGCCATTCTCCCAATGGGGGTTAGATCTAGTAGGAAAGATTCATCCTTCATCATCAAACGAACATAAGTTCATCATCACAGCCATAGAGTATTTTACCAAGTCGATTGAGGTAGTACCTCTTAATAAAGTTACCGGCAAACAAATATCATCATTCATACTCAACTATATTATTTGTCGGTATGGCATTCCCAACTCCATTATTACAGATAATGGATGACCTTTTAAGAATCAGGATGTTGATGAACTTTGTGAGAGATTTCATATTCAACATAGATATTCAACACCTTACTATCCACAAGGGAATGGACAAGCAGAGGCCTCAAATAAAACAATATTGAAAATTTTGAAGAAGACCATGAATGATGCAGGGAAAGATTGGCATGTTCAACTCAATCCCGCCTTATGGGCCTACATAACCAGTGTCTGCACACCAACACGAGCAATGTCGTACACTCTTGTCTATGGATCAGAAGCCATATTACCTTTAGAAGTTGAAATACCCTCACTCAGAGTTTCACTTAAAGGTCTCACAACAGATGATTAATACAGAGTTTCCCAACTCCAAGAACTGTAACTCCTAGATGAAAAGAGACAAAGAGAAACTAACCATTTGAAAGCATACCAACAGATGATGTCTCGCAGCTATAATCACAAAGTTAAGCCATGCACCTTTCAGGTGGGTGATATGGTTTTGAAAGAAAATCCATGAAATCAACAAGACAGAGAAAAGAAAGGAAAGTTTGAACCAAATTGGCTAGGTCCTTATGTGGTTATCGCAGTCTACGGTTCGGAAGCCTACAAACCATCGATGCCAGAATGGGATCTGTTTGACGATCCCATCAACAACATGCACTTGAAGAAATATTATGTTTAGGTCAGCTATCATCATCCATAAGTGTCCTGAAGAAATACAAAAAAAATAGAAAATGTCCTGAAGAAATAAAAAAAAATCAAAAAATGTCCTGAAGAAATATAAAAAAAAATCAAACAAATCATCATAGGGTGAAAACCTGGTAACAGGCAGTCTATTGACAAGAAAAATACAAAAAAATAAAAAAGAAATAAGAAAATTCAATAAGAACAAATAGTGAAAATCTGGCAAACAGACGCTATTTGTAGCTCTCCATCTATTAGTTCATGTTTTGCACTTGGCTTCTCAGCCTTCATTTTCATGCATTTTTCCATCATCTTAGGGCCATACTAGCATCATGTTGTCATCATTTGCCTAGAACGATAACGCCTTACCATGGCTTGATTATTGTACATATTCATTTCAGCGCGTTATATTAATACTGGGGGCAAACATTGACATACTGGGGGCAACCAACTTTCAGGATTTACCAAAACAGCTAGAAAAGTGAAATCAAATACAATCATGCGAACAAACAAATTGAATCCTCTGAACAACTATCCAATCATTGATCCAAAGCACAACATTTTTTAGCTACATACCATATCATGACTCATATCTAGATGATTATAATCTGAATAATTTTTGGAATAATAGTATTTCATTTTGAACAATGGTTGTTTGATTTTAGATATCATCTCTCTAGAGCACACTCGATGATGTACTGAACTAGAGTGGCGAGGAAAGAGGGTGATTTTTCTTTGTCTATTGTCTTGAGATTAGCTATCAATCTGGTGCAAATATGTTGCGAGACATGATTTCCAAAGCAATATCATTGATGACAGTTCCACATTTGCATGAGAAAGTGGTTAACCTTTGTCTGTTTATGCAAGAAATGCTCAAGTTATCTTGGTTCAATTATACCTCGATGCTTGTGTTTACTTGCTATATCAAAAATCATGAAAGTTGTACTCAGGTCATCACTGGTGCTAATTTACCCTCTGATGCTTGTACATACTTCCAACATCTTAAAAAGCTCTATGATGATTCAAGAAAGCTAACAAAAGGCTCAACAAATAGTTGGCTTCATTTAGTTTCATTTCATCTCGCTCATTGTACATATCTGCATACTGGATTTGCATCAAATTTTTGAAAGGCTAACAAAAAAAAATCAACGGCTGCCATGTCTCTTTGGGCTATTTGTGGAGTACATTCGGACATTTGTTTTATCATCACCTTTCATCTTCATTATCATTTCATCTAGGTCCTATCATTTATCATTTTCCATTCATTTTCATATCATTTAAGATCATTTATCATTTCATATCATTCATTTCATTTTCAAATTATCATTTCATATCATTCAAATTCTTCATCATCTCATTATCATTCATTATCATATCACTTTCATTTTCATATTATCATTTCATATCATTCAAAATCTTCATCATTTCATTATCATGTCATTTCATTATCCTCTGTCATTTCACTTATCACTTATCATTTCATTTATCATCTCATTATCGTTCATTTCATTATCATATCACTTTCATTTTCATATTATCATTTCATTATCATTATCATTTCATATCATTCAAATTCTTCATCATTTCATTTCATTATCCTCTATCATTTCATTTAAATTCATTATCATGTCATTTCATTATCCTCTGTCATTTCATTTCATTTATCATCTCATTATCGTTCATTTCATTCTCATATCACTTTCATGTTCATATTATCATTTCATTGTCATTATCATTTCATATCATTCAAATTCTTCATCATTTCATTTCATTATCCTCTATCATTTCATTTAATTTCACTTATCACTTATCATTTCATTATCGTTCATTTCATTTAATTTCACCTATCACTTATCATTTCATTATCGCTCATTTCATTTCATTTCACTTATCACTTATCATTTCATTATCGCTCATTTTATTTCATTTCGCTTCACTTATCATTTCATTTCATTTTATCATTGCATTTCATCATCATTATAAAACCTTACATTTCAAAACATATCATTTCTCATCTTATCATACATCTCATTATTATTAATCATTTCACTTCCTATCGTTATTCATACCATTTATCGTTTATCGCATTTCATTCATATCATTACTTTAATCATCCTATCATTTTTCATATCAATTCATATTACAAAATCATGATGCATATCATAAACACAACATTCATTTTCCATCATATTATCATTATTTACTTGCATTTGAAAATCCAAAAAAAAAACAAACATTCCATACATACATTTTTCATAAAACATATCAAATATCACATGACATATTCTCATAATCACATCATAAGTCATCCACCTGCATGACATCATTAGTACGCATCATCAATCATTTTTCATCATCATTATAAAAACATCATATCAAATCATCCAAATGCATGCCAAAATCCATAACAAATAGAAATAAATGCATATCACATAATCATCCCATAAATGCACATCACATCATCAAAAATCATCGCCGCTACATATCATCGCTCATCATAAATAATACAAATGTCCAATATCCAATGAAACTGAAAAGTCCAAAGAGGGATACATGGGATATGATTAAAAAATAAAATATACATGCTCCAAAAATGATATACATGTGTGAAATACATCTACATCACAGCATCATAAACTAGCTAGTCGATGCCCTTGATGGAGCTGGTCTGGAAGGAGGTGGCATGCCACTAGTACCTATGTCTGGATCCTACCAAGGCCCAGTAACCCCCATGCTCTGTGTGGCTATTCGTGACCTGCTCCTGGTCCTACTGCGAGAACGTGGGAATGGCTCCTTGTGCTCAAGAGGACACAACTCCTCATATCTGACACGATAATACTCTACCTCCCTCGCCATCTCCATGCCCTTTGCAATGGCCTCTCACAAGGATGCACTCTCTATAGTTCCCATAAGCCTTTGAGTGATACCCTCGGCCTCCACTGCCCTTAGTCTCAATGCATCCCTCTCTATGATCAACTGGGCTATCTGTGAGTCCGGGGTAGGCTGAGATACCTATGTCGGTGTTGGAGCCTGAGCCTGTGCCTACACCAACTATGACTATAACTGCACTATCGAACTCTGCGCCTAACCTAGCTAACCCTGAACAGTCTGCACCTAGGCCTACAGCATGTCTATCTGCGCTTGTTGTGATGAGGAGGACACCCTGATAATGGTCTATGGTCTACCACCAGATCTAGGTTGTCGTACAATCTGAGCATTGGCGAGGCTATCGAACCTCTACCTCACTACCCTCCCTGCCTCCCCTCCATTATCTCCCCCATCATCCCCATCATCTGAGCTATTATCATCCCTACCACCCTCCTCCTCATCTCCACCCTCCTCCTCCTCCTCTCCTCCACCCACCGATTGCTCTCTGCCAGCCACACCCTCCTATCTCTCCACCCCTAGCTGTTGTACTACTACAATGGGCCCTGGCTCATCGGGGCATGTAAATAGTGGGAATCGATGTGTATGGAAGTACACTAAGTACTCATCTGACATACCTACATCTGTCACCTCTAGCCTATATGCCCATACATTAGGCTATAAGCTAGCATACTCTGTATACGCCACCTGCTATGTAATACAGCGTCCCCATCCAGGATCATCCTTGCATCACCCATAGTGAGCAACGCCCTGTGGCATCCCCTGCGTGAATTCATATTATCTCTGAACTTGCAAGGCCAAAAATCTCTCAATAATATACTGGGTTCGTCCTATCAGATATCGGGGTATACAGACAAATGGCATCTCCAAATGATCTGTGTCCCAGGGCTTGCAATCTATATATGGCCTCCATGTAACGACATCCACATCATCCAATACGCGTCACCAGTACTCCAACTTTCCCAGCTTGGGCTGGACAAGTGCACCTAAATATGCCTCTACATACAGCCTACCTGGTGGCCTCGCCCTGGCACACTCTAGCCTCGTAATCACAATATGCTCCCATGCCCAAATCTGGAGCAGTGTCACACCACTAGCCAAACTAGTCAACCCTCGGTATACCACCTGATGTAGATCATGATACAAATGAGCCAAAATACAGCTCCCCCAAGCATACCTCCATGGCTGAGTCACTATCCACTCTAGAATCCTACCCCAACCAACTAAAAATACCTTTGACCGATGGTCTGGTCCAAGGAAGCCTCCAATAAATGCACTCAACACAGCAACTAATGTTGGATATCTACTGAAATCCACCCACGGCACCCAATATCCGGCTATCAACATGTCACCGCAGATCCTCCTCAGTGCCTTAGTCCCTCCTATCTCCTTGTGGTCATAAACCACAAGGGCACCTACCACAGGAATCCCTAGAATCTTGTACACATCCTCGAGTGTCATAGTCATCTCACTAGTCTGCAAATGAAAGGTGTTATGATCGGAATGCCACCTCTCTACCAAGGTAGTCAACAATCCCTTGTTGACTTGAATCCCTCGTGGGATAGTCAACAAAGATCCTAGCCCACATTCACCTATCCACTGTATCTCTGCTGGAGTTAGCTCTCCTACCCAATCCCAGCATATCGGGAAACGCTCTCTAATCTGGAGGTTGTCGAAAACCTCCTATTTTTTTGGTCATCACAAGGACAATTAATCAGACTCATACCAATGACTCATATCATGTGCTCTATCTATCAAGTGAACTATATCCATGACCCATATCAAATTAATCAATGAATCATATCAACGCATCATATCAGTGACCCGTATCAGTGACCCATATCATGCAATCAATCATATCATGCAATCACGGTTGCATCTATCTATCTGAATATCAAATCAATCTAGTTTATCATCATTATACTATTTCTTTTTTTTTTCAAGAAAGCAAATTTATCAACAATCCAATCATTTTTTCCATTTGTACTTCAGTCATGAATGCAAATATGTTTGAAAACCATCATCTACTATTTAGTTTCTATCATAAAAAGAAAATTTATCAGACATTTACTCTTTGTTTGTCCTTCATGAGAAGAAAAGTTATCAGACAATTAGTCAATCAATCAATCAATCTACTCTTTATTTTTTTGGGAAACAAAGTTATCAGACATTTACTCTTTGTTTTCTATTTGGGGAAGCAAAGTTATTAGTTAATCATCAGCTTTTCTATCATTTCTACTCATATCAGCATGATGGCAAAATAATTTATCTATCTATTGACCAAGGAAGAAATGTATACACCATCATTTTTTATCATAAACGCATTCTACCAAAATTTTCCTAGATGCGCTAATCTGTGCCTCTGATGCGCTAAAACTCAAAAGCGCTACAGTTTACCTCAAAAGCGTTAAAACTCTGTATGCACGCTTTTGCACCCTAAAAGCGCTAATTTTTTTCCTATAAGCACTAAAACCCTATATGTGCTAAGATACCTTGCAGATGCACTACTTCATACCCTAGATGTGTTAATACACCCCTGTTACGGCCAATCCCTAAATGCGCGACTCTGTGACCTATATGCGCTAAATTTTTCTAGCCGGACTTCAACCCTAGAAGCACTAATCTACACTTCATATGTGCTAGAACACCTGGTTTTACCCTACACCGATATGCGCTAAAGAACACCCTATATGCGCTATGAAAAGTTTCGAATGCACTAAAACAGATAGGTGGATGCACTAAAATGTTATTTTTTTCCTAAATCCACACGAAAAAAGCTTAAAAATTGATCAAATTCACAAAATTCTGAATCATAAAGGGTTCAATCAATTCACCGGTGGTCCATACGCGGTTGGTCTCTGGAATCGGCGAGCCCACTCGAATCTATGCATGTGAAATGGAATTGGTATCTCGCTAAGTCATTGTCAAAGCATAAAAATTACTATAGTAAAAGGGTGAAAATGATTTCCACTTTTACCCCTTTTACCTTATATGAGTCAATTAAGGTGAGTTTTTGGTGGCATTTACTTTATTTTTTCACCAGAGGCATCTTTTACACCAATTATCGGGAGCTAAATCACTAATTATCAACAAAATGTCATCATCTCATCAAGTTGTTTATCACATTTTCAAAATTCATATCATCATTTGTGATTTACCTCCCGAGGGGGCATCATCAACATCAGCATCAAAAACATATCAGGGGCAAAAAATTTATTTTCTTTCAAGTAATGTGTTTCACACATCACTTCAAAGAGGGGAAAAATGTATGTGCATAAAATTGGTCATGTCTAAGTAATCCTGACATTTAATTAAATATTTATTATTTAATTAATTTCTCTAAAGTCTTCTACATGTAATTAAATTTAATTAATTTAATTATTTTGTTCATTCATCTTATTCTCCCACCATAATTGAATAAATTTATTTTATTTAATTATTTCACATGTCTACTTGATTAATTAAATAAATATATTTTATTTATTTAAATTAATTATCATCTTTTGAATTTAATTAAATCTTTTGTTTTAATTAAATTTAAATATTTCTTTTCTTCTATTTAAAACTTTCTTCTAATTAATTAAATATCTTATTTAATTAATTTCATAACACATGTCATTCCTTCAAATTTAATTAAATATTTTATTTAATTAAAGATCTTCTGCTTTCTTCAAATCATAATTAGATATTTCATTTAATTATGAAATCTTCTTATTTCCTCAAAATCTTAATTAAATATTTATTTAATTAAGAAAAATCTACATGCACCCATAAATAAATAATTGAATTGGATAATTCATTATTTATCTTCTCAATATCTTTCCATTATCTTCAAAAAAAGATGATTTTTTAATCATCTCATCTTACCTCTTCCATGAAAATGGAAAATATCTTGTTTTATTCGATTTCCTCTATTTTTCTTTCCAGTCTCATCCATCTTCGATCGTTCGATCTATCAGGAATTATCACAACTGTTGACCAACTCAGCCAATCAAAATCCTCAAAAAACTCTATAAGTACATGTGTGAATCCAAGCATTGGGGACATAGACGTGCACGCACACAGATAGAGACACACACAAGCAATTATGCTTACGCATTTGCATCTTTAATATTCTATCAATAATCATATCTTAGAAAATAATCTTGCATCTTAGTATAGTGTGCATTTTAATTTAAATCTCATTCTCTAGTAGTCCATTTCGTTGAGCTTGACATACAAAATCTAAGAGCAACTTGAATCAACAAAACGCTGGAGATAGAGAGCAATAAAACGACTTTGAAGAAGCTGCCATAAAGAGTTTGTTTATTTTTCTTTCAGTTTCTTTGATATAAGGTTTTATTGAATGTGTTTTGAATTTAGTACGACAGGCATATTTTCATACACATAGGTTGCACTAGGTTTTCTCTTGAGTGATGATGTGATAATTGTTGTTAATCTCAAGGGGACTATGGCTATTTGCATACTTACACATACATATATATCTATATGTTATTTCTTTGAACATCTTAGATTAGCATTCCTAATAGAAATGATAAATTCATACATCATGAAACCAAAAGATTTGACATAGAATTTCATGAGATATCACAAATATTTTGCTATCACTTAAGTAGATTTAGCATTAAGCATTCAAAAAATTCATGGAAAATAAAATATTTTCAACAAAACTATTTCTATTCACTTATATATATATTTTTGGAACATTTTCAAAAATATTAAACATCTACTCTAAAACAATGTAAAAAAAACTAAAAAATAAAAAAATTCCTCTCAGTTATTCTCCATGGATGCCCCAAAGAATTAATTGTAATAGAGCAAACCGCTTAATATTTCACCAAATTACTTCACAGCTACGTATGAAACGGTGTAAGCTTTTAAAGACAGAGGGTTTCGTTTATGGACACTTAGTAGGTTTTCTATGCACCCTTAAACGGTGCAACATATAGTCTCGTTCGGCCGAACCTACAAAACCAGCTACAAAAGATACTTAGATAGGTAGCTATCCATAAAGCTTTGATGTCAATTAATGTCTACGTGCATACAAAATTTTACGCCGAAATGGTTTAGAAAATAGGAAAAAAGAACAAAACTTAAAAGAAGTTTTTGCTCCTCCGACATCCACAAATTCCAAACTTAAATGAAAATTAAACATCCGCTGGCCTTTTATAGAACACAAGGCTCGAATAAATAAGGAAAATACATGAGAGGAAATCTAAGGGACCAATCTCATAAGGGCATGTGGAATATTGTGACCAATAGGACAATTGTAATTGAAGTCAATGGAAGTCAACTCCAATTACTCGTTAAAGCTCTTCGGGTTCTACTTTTTCATCTTTGTTAGGATTCCTTTTGAAATCGAACAAATCTATCCAAACAAAGATATATATGAGCCTTGTAGTACCCCTCTGATTTTCTTATGTTTTCAAACAATGCTTTTACCTTGATAGACCATGATACTATGTTGTTGTTATTTGATCGCTGACATTTGAGCGATGATGGTTTTTATTTTATGATGTGATGATACACTATATGGATGATTACTGTTTATGACATGCTTTCTGGTTAGCATAGTTGTTTATTTCAGTTGATATTGTTATATGCTCATCTATAATTAATTGATATTTTAGTTTCGTCAGTTTTGATGTGACACTGTATTGTTGAAGGGAATGGGATTGCATCACTCACTTGCGAGTGCCCCGTGATTCTGTGATTTTCTCTTCACGGTGTGTTTGATTCATGATATATATACATTTAAGACATATGTTTTGATTGCAGGATTGCAGGTACATGACATCGACTCCACCTGAATTCATAGGTTTAAGCGTGTCCATTTCCCAACGGAACAGTTGATTGGGAGATAGTAATGGGGTTTCCTTGTCAAACCACAACCCTAGTCATAGTATGTCGTCAGTCCTTGTCTCGATATGATTTGTCATTATGTTGTCCATGTTTGCCTTGTCATTTATTTAATTTATTTTGCAAGGTTTGTTTTGTGGGAAATTAATGATTAATTAATGCTTTTAATGATTTTTAGTAATTATTTAATTAATTCTAATTAATGTTGTTAGAAGCCTTGTATTTGATTTAATTAATTAAATTTATTTTATTTTGTAAAGTAAATTAATCCTGGTGATTAAATTTATTTTATAAAGTAATTAAATTAATTAGATTAAATTTATTTAGAAATTATTATGTGAATTTGAATTATTAAATTACATAAATATCTTAGAGGAAATATCTAAGAGTTGGTTGAAAAGATATTTTAATTTTGGCATGTGTATTAGAAAATTAATTAATTACTATTGTTGGGAAATTATTCTCGAAGATAATATTTGTAATAACTGAAAGAGGAAAGAGGTTACTTCACGGAAATGGAAAAGATATTTTGAGAGATTTGTTGAAAAAAAATTTAAAAAAAGAAAGAAATTTCTCGGGAAGTTTTTGGGCTCTGATTTTTGGTTTTCTTCTTTCTGGAAGAAGCTTCGGCAATTTGGAATCTGCAGAGGAAGTTCTTCTTCAAACTTCAATTCCTCAAGCTTCCGGAAACAGGTTCTTTTAATTATTTTTATTGTTTTACAAATTGAAAAGATTGTTTGTACAAGAAATATTTGTGTAGAAGCTTTAATTTATTTTATAGATTTGAAAGCTTTTTATGTTTGGAAAACTTTGCCGTGAATATTTTAGTGCTTCTGTAGAAAATTTTATAGTGAAATCAGAGAGCCTCTGTAGAAAATTTATTTTTAAAACAATAGAGAAATTTATAAGTCTTTGTAGGAATGGATTTAAAAATCTTCCTGTTAAATTTGGGGAAAATGTTGTTTGCATTGGAAAAGATCTTTCTATAAAAGATTGATGCTTTGTTTTATTTTTCCAAATAGTTTTATTGGCTGGGAAAATTGGAAAACCTCTGTGAAATTTTCTAAATACTTCCTATAGAAAGTTTTTATGAAAATAATTTGCCCGATTGAGACATTCGTGTTGATATATATATATATATATATATGTGTGTGTGTGTGTGTGTGTGTGTGTGTGTGTGTGTGTGTGTGTGTGTGTGTGTGTGTGTGTGTATTTGGATATATACATATACATATACAAATATATATATGTATCTTTTTGTGAAGTTATTCTGTAGTAATTTCCTAAAGAAAATTTATATATTAAAAAAAAATAGATTTAGAAAATTATGTATGGCGATTATTAAAATCGCAAGTTTCAAATAAAAAGTAAAAGTTCATATATTATGGATTTCGGGGGAGGCACTGGGGGCTACCCCCACAGCCGCCCCCATAAGGGGAAACGACTGTGGAGGCATTCAGTGTTGCCTTCACATGCAGTGCCCAAGCTGCCTACACAGTCATAGCCCCATATGGGCTGGCTATGTTAAATAGCCCCCAGGAGACCATATTTTGTCCACCTTTCTAATTAATTTAGTTTTGATTTTCTTATAAATTCTATAAAATATTAAATATAATATATATATTATATACATAATATATGTATATAGATGAATATATAGTTAAATATATATGTGTATGTGTGTATGTATATATATTTATATATAAATATTTAATTTATATTTGAAAATGGTAATTGGTTTTAGATATTTAAATATTATATATATATATTACCAGTATTGGCATGGTGTGATGGTTTATAGGTGGCATTGTTGTTCTTGCCGCCAAGGTTCAAACCCCGTTGGGGTGGTATTGTTGAATGGTTGTATCCGGTTCATAGCTCCGGTCAAAAGCGTTTACCCCTTGAATAAAAAAAAAATTATATATATTATATATATACATATTTAAATGTATTTTTATAATAGATGCATACAAATGCATGAAGTAGATTATTTTTAAATAATATAATTTAAAAGAGGAAATTGATTTTAATTAGTTGAAATTGGGAAATTGATTTAAATAATTAAGTTTAATTTCATTATTATCTATAAATGATATTGTATTAAGTTAGATTAATTTAAGCAATGTAAGATTGTATTCTTGAAAAGAATTTGGATTTAGGACTAATGATAGACTTTATTATTTTCCTAAATTGCCTATTTGAACTATGACTTATTTTGTTCATATCTTTGAGGAAATTGGATTGTTTACTTGTAAGTCTTCAAGATATTATTTTATGAGGGGGTTATTGTGATTTGTAGCTCAACCCTTTATTATCCTTGGGTAGTGCACTTACTTGTATATCATTACCTGATTACTACAAACGGGATGTGTTTCCTTTTTGCATCATGATGGTTATTTGTTTTTGGTTTCTATGCACTGTGTATACCCTTGGATTTTGGTTTAGATCCTTGTGTTTTCAGTAGGGGAATGATTTTCAATAGAGGTCAGTGCACAAAGTAGCGATAGGGTAACCATGCAGCTCTGTGATGACACTCCTCCTATGACAACGGTTTAATTGATTTGTTGATGTACTTGATTCTCTTACTCTAGAAGTAATGTAACCTTCATACTATGTTTTTTACTTGTATAGTTTAGTCTTGAGGTTGCCTATGTCTAGAGATTGTCGGTTTTGTCTAGGAAGTCCTTTTATGGGGGGTGGGCCTTCGGGAACCACTTGGTTGGGTGGAACGTACACCATACACCGTTGGGTTCCCATCTCATGTTTGTGATGGCGGGATCTTCCAGATTGGAAAGCTCGTGTGTACCAATTGATATGTTCTATTTCTTATGTTTTGTTGTATCAGTTGGATACATTGTATGTGTACTACTCCTCAATTGTATTCAAGGAGGACTCTTGTATTATTGATATTGTAACATTATTGTATGAACTACCTTACTTGAAAATGAGACTTGTAACTCTTTACTGAATGAATGTAATCTTTAAATGACTCTTAATGTACTTTGTATCTTATGAGATGAATTTAAATGCTTTGGATGTATGTTATTTATTTCACGAGTAATAATTATATGTTATGGTTAGTTTAATTTTGTATATTGGGATTCGAATGTAAGCGTTGTCGCATTCCTTAGAGGATGTATCTGTTAAGTGTAGTTTGCTTTACATGTTAATATTACACTTTAAAAAAAAAAATTGTTGCGCTTACGTTGTGTTTGTGTCATTCTCTAGGGTTTCGTGGCAGGGCATTACACATGGTATCAGAGCCCAAGTTCTAACACTGGGAACTCTGGTTTCACATGAGCCCATTAGGTTGTCCTTGTTGTTTGTACTCTTATGTGTGTATTCCTTTCTTTATTTTCCTTGACTTTACTAGGTAGTTTATGTTTAGGGAAACTAGGTTGACCCTAGAGGTAGATAAGAGATCTTCTTCTCTTCTTCTATTCTACCTATTATAGATGACTAAATAGTTGTTAATTATGTTAGAAATGAATATGGGATGTTTTATTTTAAGTATGTTATTATGTATTTATGACATGGAGTAGTGTGGACATTTAACCACTCTCTTGTATAAAAGATAAATGCTTTTCTATTATGAATAATGAAATATAGATTTACATTGGGTGTATTGAAAGAAAAGCTAATGATGGGTTATGGATAGATGTGATGATATGAATCACATGGATTATGGAAGTAAATATACTTATGGAATTATGTATGTAATTGTATTCCCCCCTGTAAATGTAAGAAACCAGTGATTGTGCATTGGTTGAGTGTTGTGAATACCTCGTACTTGCTTTGTGGGATTGTGCGATGGTGATACGGTGTACCTATCCATACAAAATATGTTGTATTTGGTGTGGGATTAACCATACTATTTTATGTGTTTGTATGTTTGTTTCCTCATTGAAGGCCAACCCACGTGTGGTTGAAATTTATAAATATATATATATAGGAGTAGCCAAAAGATAGTTTTACAGATTCTTTTCTTTTGGTTCTCTAGTCCCACAATCCGTGAAGGGGTAGTAGCAGCCACAAAGTTCCTTGGGCAGAGTGTACAACATATGCACATTGCAATGCAGAGCGATTTTAGCCCAACCAAACCCGAGGAAACGTACCCACTACTTTCCCTTATGATGGATTAGGGTACTTGATCCATATGTGTTAGCCTAATCCCCACAATTTTGAGTATTGCAAAATTGGTTTGTTAGTATATTCCTAGCCGTTCGTAGGGGCATTATGTGCACTATGATTTTGTGTTATGATAGCCTACTTGTGTAATGCGTGTAATGGGGCCTCACACACTTGTAGAGGGATAACCATATTTTCTTTAGATAGTGTTTGGATCGATTAGAATATGGGTATGTCCTAGCCATGTATACCTTTGGCTATAGTGAGTACCTACGTGTGCCTTCTCCATGAGGTATTGTTATGCAGTATGTGATATGTGTGTGCCTACTTTCGTAGAGCCACAGACACGTTGCCATGCAACATACGACTAGTGCATGCCTTCTTCGGCTAGTGTATGACCATGTCACGTGACGACGCAAGGTAGAGTGTAGTCAAGGAGTACACTCTAAGACATGTGGATGGCGTGTTTACTCCGCACCACATGAGGGCTATTGTTATAGCCTGACCATGTTCCCTCCTTTCTCGTTTGGTGGATAGTATCTAGTCATGCAATGTTGTACAATGCAATTTAAAAAATTGAAGACTTCTTATATGATTATTGATGATTTTTTATTGATTGTGAAGGCCGACATTTTGTTTATATTTGATTGTAATGGTTTAGCCACCCTTTGTGATTTTATTTACTCATATCCCTCATGGTTACATTTGATTTAGTGTTGATATTGTATGCATTTATTGCTTTATTGTTGAAATTGAATCTTATTTGATGTTTATTTATGACTTTGGTGGCTAAACTAGTTTATCCTTATTGTTTTCGAGGTTGGCCATGTGTCGTATTGTGATTCCTCTCCAAGGACATATGAGGAAGACTTGGTGAGTGTATACAAGGAAGTAGACGTAGGGAACCTTGAGGATGGGGGTATGTGAAGCTATTACACAGTTAGGATCCACTACCCACCTATGTTTGATAACTATCTCTTGGAGGCTAACCACCTTATACAACAAGCGGTAGGTCATTGTGGTCTTGTTTGGATGGTCTCACCATGTGTGTGTGACCTAACACCATCAAGCCATTGAGTGTGAGGTATGGATTATGTGAGATGGATTTTGGCTCTTGGCTCATGGATTATGTATCATGGATTAGTATGCTACTTTCTAGTGTCCAGATGAACCCTTGTGTAGCCTTGTGATGTGATTCTCAGTGATGTGATTCCCGGTGATGTGAATTTGTGTGTATGTGAAGAATTTATGTTAATCATGGATATTGTACTGAGATTCTTGAGATTTTGTTCCCTCCCCTTTTGTTGTTCTCACCTAATATCTGAGACTTTTTCTATGGTGGTGTTGTGTAGGATCATGCCACCTAGGTGAGGTTGCGGTAGAGGTCGTGTTCATGGCTGAAAAGGAAATCACAGAGGTAGTCAGCAGGATTCACCTCCCCATGTTTTGGCAGGACTTCTGTAGTGACATTTAGTGCCAGAATGTAAATGGGATATAATCTCATTGGATTTCATCGTTGGGTTATCTAATTCTTTGTGAAAGCATGATTCCATTATGGTGATAGTGGATAGGTTGACAAAGGTAGCACACTTCTCGCCTATTTTTTCATCCTATAATGCTTTGTCCATTGCTAGAGTGTTCATGGGAGATATAGTTAGGTTGCATGGTATTCCTTGTCGGATCATTTCTGATCGGGATCTTGTGTTTACCTCATCTTTTTGGATGTCATTGTAGCATGCCATGGGGACGCAGTTGAACTTTAGTTTAGTGTATCACCCTAAGCCAAATGGACAGATCGAGAGGTTCAGCCAAATCCTCGAGGATATGTTACGCATGTATGCGATGGACCAACAGACATGATGGGAGGACTATCTCCATTTAGTAGAGTTTGCTTATAATAGTAGTTATCAAAGTTCAATTGGTATGCCTCCTTTCTAGGCATTGTATGGATGACTATGTTGGACTCCTTTGAGTTGGGATTGGTTAGAGAATAGAGTTCTATTGGGTCCTAAGATGCTTCAGGATATGGAGCAGCAGGTGATTTGTATTATGGAACATTTGGTTGCTACACAAGATAGGTAGAAAAATTATGCAGATGCGCATCAGGTGGATCACCGGTTTGCAGTAGGAGACCGAGTCATTCTGTGAGTGCATCCACAAAAGAGTCCAATCTGATATGGAAAGGGATCTAAGCTCGAACCTCACTTTGTTGGGCCATTTGAGATTCTTGAGAAGATTGGACTACTAGCGTACCGTCTTGCTTTGCCACCCAGTCTTTCACGCATACACGACATATTTCATGTTTCAGTACTCAAACCTTATCATCCTAATATATCTCACATCCTTGATTGGAATGCCTTACAGGTAGAGGATGGTCAGTTGGCTTTGGAGCCCGTGGCCATCATGCAACATAGGAGACTTGCTCTCAGAGGTCAAGATATTGATCAGGTTAGAGTCCAGTGGGATCCTAGTGATGATACTTCAGCTACTTGGGAGGATGCAACTAGGATGAGGGAGGTTTATCCCTATTTGTTCGCAAGCTTCCTAGAGTAAGCCTAATCCTAGGGGGGAGGATGTAGTACCCCTCTGATTTGCTTATGTTTTCAAACAGTGCTTTTACCTTGATAGACCATGATACTATGTTGTTGTTATTTGATCGCTGACATTAGAACGATGATGGTTTTTATTTTACAATGTGATGATACACTATATGGATGATTACTATTTATGACATGCTTTCTGGTTAGCATAGTTGTTTATTTGAGTTGATATTTTTATATGTTCATCTATAATTAATTGATGTTTTAGTTTTGTTAGTTTTGATGTGACACTGTATTGGTGAAGGGAACGGGATTGCATCACTTGCTTGCGAGCACCCTGTGATTCCACAATTTTCTCTTCACGGTGTGTTTGATTAATGATATATATACATGTACAACATATGTTTTGATTGCAGGATTACAGGTACATGACATTGACTCCACTTGGATTCACAGGCTTGAGCATGTCCATTTCCCAACAGAGCAGTTGATTGGGAGATAGTAATGGGGTTTCCTTGTCAACCAACAACCCTAGTCACAGTGTGTCATCATTCCTTGTCTCGATATGATTTGTTGCTATGTTGTCCATGTTTTCCTTGTCATTTATTTAATTTATTTTGCAAGGTTTGTTTTGTGGGAAATTAATGATTAATTAATACTTTTAATGATTTTTAGTAATTATTTAATTAATTCCAATTAATGTTGTTAGAAGCCTTGTATTTGATATAATTAATTAAATTTATTTTGTAAATTAACTTAATCCTGGTGATTAAATTTATTTAATAAAGTAATTAAATTAATTAGATTAAATTTATTTAGAAATTATTATGTGAATTTGAATTATTAAATTACATAAATATCTTAGAGGAAATATCTAAGAGTTGGTTGAAAAGATATTTTAATTTTGACATGTGTATTAGAAAATTAATTAATTACTGTTGTTGGGAAATTATTCTCTGAGAGAATATTTGTAATAACCGAAAGAGGAAAGAGGTTACTTCATGTAAATGGAAAAGATATTTTGAGAGAGTCATTGAAAAAAATTAAAAAAGCGAAGTTCTCAGGAAGTTTATGGGCTCTGGTTTTTGGTTTTCTTCTTTCTGGAAAGTGATATTCTGGAAGAGGCTTCAACAATTTGGAATCTACAAAGGAAGCTCTTCTTCAAACTTCAATTCCTCAAGCTTCTGGAAACAGGTTCTTTTAATTATTTTTATTGTTTTACAAATTAAAAATATTGTTTGTACAAGAAATATTTGTGTAGAAGCTTTAATTTATTTTATAGATTTGAAAGCTTTATGTGTTTGGAAAAATTTGTTGTGAATATTTTAGTGCTTCTGTAGAAAATTTTATAGTAAAATCATAGAGCCTCTATAGAAAATTTAGTTTTAAAACAATAGAAAACCCCAATGGGAAAACAATAGAGAAATTTATAAGTCTATGTAGGAATGGATTTAAAAATCTTCCTATTAAATTTGGGAAAAATCTTGTTTGCATTGGAAAAGATCTTTCTGTAAAAGATTGATGCTTTGTTTTATTTTTCCAAATAGTTTTATTGGCCAAGAAAATTGGAAAGCCTCTGTGAAATTTTCTAAATACTTCATGTAGAAAGTTTTTATGAAAATAATTTGCCTGATTGAGGCATTCATGTTGATTAAGTTATATATATGTATGTTTTTGTGAAGTTATTCGAGGAGGTTTCTTGTATTATTGATATTGTAACATTATTGTATGAACTGCCTTACTTGAAAATGAGACTTGTAACTACTTTATTGAATGAATGTAATCTTTAAATGTCTCTTAATTTACTTTGTATCTTATGAGATGAATTTAAATTCTTTGGATGTATGTTATTTATTTCATGAGTAATAATTATATGTTATGGTTAGTTTGATTTTGTATATTGGGATTCGAATGTAAGCATTGTTGCATTCCTTAGAGGATGTATGTGTTAAGTGCAGTTTACTTTACATGTTAATATTACACTTTAAAAAAAAAATTGTTGCGCTTTTGTTGTGTTTGCATCATTCTCTAGGGTTTCGTGGTGGGGCATTACAAGCCTTCCCTTATAACAGAGTGATCAGGTGGAATTTGAACTCCTATATCTTAGGTTCCTCGATTTAAGCATTCTAGGAATGAATCACTCCCATAATAGATACACTTTGTTACTACATGCTTGAACTCCAACATCCTGGTATTACGGTATCTGTCACATCTTTGCAACAACCATTGTTCCAACATGAGCCCCTTAAGTGTATCATAGAACCTAGTAATAGAGTAGAATTTGTTTGCCAACATAATTTTCCTAACCGTCCATACTCAAACTTTGCATCACAATCGATATTTCTTGTAATCACAAAATTCCAAATATTAAATCCCCTTTTAAACAAATATATTACAACATCTCATGTTAATACAAAATTCCATAAAACTCACTTTTAAAAAGTATATCATAAGTCCTTGTATATATACCAGATCACCGGGATCATTATACAAATTATAAAAAAAGCATTTCTCTTCACATTACAACCCAGTACCCAATATTCAGCTTTACCCACTTACTTTCACAGACCTTGGTTAAAATCAAAACTCCATCTTACCGGACTCCATCATACTGGACCACAGTCTTTCACTTGAACTTCACATTACCTATCATCTTTTCTATGTTTTTGGTACCCAGTACCCGGTGCATGAAACACTTACCATACGAAGTACTTTCTTTATTAAAGATCTCTCTTTCTTATTTTCCACTTTCGTTGATCTTCCAATTTGTTAGCTCTTGCCATAGAAGTTATATTTTTTTACTTGGGTCCCCAAGCCTTTTCAGTCTTGGGGTGTGTTGTGAGACCACATAACACTAACCATCTTACAAAATAGGTGGAGGTCAAAGCATTGCAATTTATAAGGGATGGACATGTTACAAAATTTCTCAATGAATATATATTTACAAGATATGGTGTTCCTAGAGAAATAGTGATAGAACAAGAGCCATAATTTACCTCAGACCCGATTACCATGTTAGTGTATAACTATAAAATCAGGCATAAGAAGTCTACACCTTATCACCCTCAAGAAAATGGCCAGGTGAAAGTATCTGACAGGGAAATAGAAAACATTCTAAGAAAACCAATGTAGTTACATAGGAAGGATTGGGAAACTAGGTAACCTAAAGCATTTTGGACCTATAGGACAACCTGAAAGATAACATTAGGTTTTACACCACATGAATTGATGTATGGTAAAAAAGCGGTACTTCCAAAATAATTTGAATACAAAACTTTGAGGACAACATTGAAATTGGGCATGGATTTATCAGCAACACAAAAGGAGAGATTACATAACCTCAATGCCTTGGATGAAATAATAATGGAAACAATAAACCTCACTAAAATTATCTAGAGAAAAAGCATGCAATGGAATGATCAGTTTACAAAAACCAAGTAGTTTCATGCAAGTGATTAGGCACTACTTTATAATTCAAGGTATAAGGACTACAAAAGAAAACTACAAACTAGATGGCTTGGGCCATATGAAATCAAGATAGTTTTTCCAAATGGAGTAGTTCAGTTATAGACTATTGATGATGTCAGGTTTTATTATTAGTTAATGACCATCACTTGAAACTCTATAAGAAGTCATTGAAGAAGGATGATTTATTATTATCCTTACAACATCAATTTGAGCTAGCAATACAAAATTCCGTAACAAAAATAAGTTCATCTGAAATGTCACCAAATGAGCTACACAACTCACCTTCAGCTATTTCACAAGTATAATCTGTTGGTGTGAATAAGTCTTGTACCTAGTTTATTCCTTTACTAGGGACTTAGGGGACTTAATTCACATGTTAAGTTTACTTAGGATATTAGTTGTCATATCTAGATAAGTATTAGTTGTCTTATCTAGAATTTCCACTTTCCTAGGTAGTTATGAGTTAGTTGTCTCATGTGATAGGATTAAGACACTTGTCATGATCTTGTCTTATCCTATCTCTTATCCTTGCCTTTATAAGCAAGGCATCTCTAGCATATTTGTTAATAGATGGCATATAGCATTGTATAGTATTGCATTGATCATATTGTATCATATTGCAATCCTTGTTTGGTGGAATAGCATCTTCCATTGTTGCTTCTCTCTATCTCTTGTGGAGGTTCTTTGGCGTTGCAGATTGAAGATCTTGGGTTGTTAACTCCAACATGGTATCAGAGCTTTGAATCTGGCAAGCCCCTTCCATTTCTTTATTAGAGAGTTTCCATCAATTTCTATTGTCATTTTTTGAGTTCTTGTATCCTATATTGCATGCTTGCATTTTGGTGAGATCTGGTGATTGCAGCGCTTTTGGCTATAGTGGCAGCATTTTAGGCTGTCCCATTGCGTCCAGGAGGCTCGAAAAAGTCAGATCTGGCTTTTGTTTCACTTAATTTCATCACCATTTGCAGCTTTGGCAAAGAAGGGTTTCGAGCTCAGATCTGGTGAACAACTTTTTACAGGAGCACTTTGAGCCAAAAATAAGTCTTCCATTGCGTCCGGGTGGCCGTTTCCAATTTTTTTGATATATAATTTGCCTATATTGGCAAAAGTTGTCTTCAGGGCAAAAAAAATTTAGCAGAGGCGGCCGTACGGCCCCCTTGCACAGGTACGCGTGTCGTCAGAAAATTTTTCAAAAAAAATATATAATTTTAATTTCATTTCTGGTCGGCATTTTTATTTTTTGAACAATTTCAAAAAAATTATAAAAAGTTTTAAGCGCTTCAAAAAGCGCGCTCCGGCTTTGTTTT
>VDFB02000017.1:548743332-548778551 GCA_007258455.2 Sequoia sempervirens
TATTGAGAATCATTATGCCCCACAAGGCTGATCTCGAAATATGACCCCGAGGAGGCTTGGTCTCATCACAAAGCCAAATGTTTTAGCCTAGCCCGAGTATTCGGTAGTGAGGCTTGGGCATTCATTAAGAATGGTGGTAAATCATGGAGAAGAAGAGTCAGTTACATTTTTTGTTGGCTATTGTGAGGATGTGAAGGCATATAGATTGTTTGATCCTGACACACGAGAGGTTCATTTTCGACATGATGTTCAGTTTTCTGAGACCTTCACCCAGCCAGATCCTCCTTCGACTTCTTCTTCATCACAACCTACTCAGTCTTCTTCAATTCATGATACTTTGCTACTCGAGGAAGACTTTGATGGTGGTCTTGATGAACCTCCTCCTCACTCACCCACTAGGCCACGATGGGCTCGAGTTACTCTTGAGGAGGCTGGTCCTCTTGTTGGTGATCCCACAGAAACTCGCCGCACTCGTTCTCAGACTTCTGGAATTAGTCTTTTGAGTCATGCAGTTTCAGATGATCCTCAAAAGTTTTCAGATGCTTCGGGTATTCCAGAGTGGGATAGTGCTATGGATGATGAGTATTCTTCTTTGATGAAGAATCATGCCGGAATCTTATTGCCTCTTCCTAAGGGAAGAAGTTGGTTCGGTGCAGAATTAGATTGTGTCATTGCACCAAGTATGCAACCCGATAGTTCCATTGACAAGTACAAGGCTCGTCTTGTTGCAAAGGGTTTTCTCGAGGTTGAAGGGATCGACTATTCGAGACCTTTGCTCCTATTACCAAGATGGATTATATTCGTCTTATTCTTGCTATAGTTGCATCACAGGGATGGTCAGTGTATCAAATGGATGTGAAGAGTGCTTTCTTGCATGGGGATCTTCATGAGATCTATATGGAGTAGCCACCAAGTTTTGTGCAAACTCTTCACTTGTTGCAAGCTTCGATGTTCTTTGTATGGTCTCAAACAAGCCCCTCGGGCTTGGTATGAGAAGATGGATAGTTTCTTGCTTGCTTCCGGCTATACTTGTTGCCATTCCGATCCCACAGTTTATACACAGAGACATGGAGAGGATCTACTTATACTTGTGCTCTACGTGGATGATTTGATTCTCACAGGGAGTTCTACTTCCATGATTCAGAGTACACAGCGAGCATTGATGGAGCGCTTTGATATGACCGACCTTGGTCTTTTGCATTACTTCCTTGGTCTTCAGATTCATCAGACTTCTGAGGGGATCTTCATTTTCCAGCAGAAGTATGCTCTTGATTTGCTTGAGATTAAACTGGCTGATTGCAAGCCTACCCTACTCCATTCGATTGGTGTTATCTTGTCTTCCGGTTACTTTTCTCCTCTGATTGATCCTACCTTGTATCGACAATTGGTTGGTAGTCTTTTTAACTTGACATATAGTCATCCTAATATTTCATTTGTGGTTGGACTTGTCTCTTGCTTCTCCGGGAGGCCTCATGAGAGTCATTGGAAAGCCGCCAAGCGCCAAGCGTATCTTGAGATACATTCAGGGCACTACTCATTTTGGCATTCACTACACTTTAGGTGCATCTCAGATTGTGGGCTTCACTGACTCAGAATGGGCTGGTGATGTCAATGATCGGAAGTCTACTTCTGGCTTTGTCTTTTGCCTTGGTTCTGGTCCGATTGCATGGTCATGCAAGAAGCAGACTGCTATTGCATTATCATCGACAGAGGCTGAGTATCGAGGTGTTGTGTTGGCTAGTCAAGAGGTTTTGTGGCTTCGACAGTTGATGACTGAGTTCGGATTCCCTTCCACTCAGCCCACTACTCTTTGGTGTGACCATGATTTGCCATTTCACCTTTCCCGCACCTTTAGTGGAGCATCAGCGGACTAAGCATATTGAGATCCACATGCACTTCATAAGGCAGCTCATCCAGGATGGTGTTCTCAGCTTGGAGTATTTGCCTACAGATCAGCAGGTTGCAGACATCTTCACTAAACCTTTGGCATTGCCTCGTTATCTTCAGTTGCGATCGATGCTTGGGGTGAAGGAAGTTGTCCTTGGGGGTTCTTGAGGATTCCTCCTTCCTTCATTAGTTTTCATTGTTTCTTTTCTCTCTTTTGGAGAGGAGTTTTCTCCCACAGGGTTTTTCTCCTTTTCTCCGCTTGTGAGAGTTTTTTGTTTTGTACATGGGTACCTCATCAGGCCTAGTTTCCGGGACCCATCTTTTGCATTATGCATTGGTTTGTACCTCCCTAAGTTGCACTTAAGGGGGGTTTTTGGTGTGAATAAGTCTTGTACCTAGTTTATTCCTTTACTAGGGATTTAGGGGACTTAATTCACATGTTAAGTTTACTTAGGATATTAGTTGTCATATCTAGATAAGTATTAGTTGTCTTATCTAGAATTTCCACTTTCCTAGGTAGTTATGAGTTAGTTGTCTCATGTGATAGGATTAAGACACTTGTCATGATCTTGTCTTATCCTATCTCTCATCCTTGCTTTTATAAGCAAGGCATCTCTATCATATTTGTTAATAGATGGCATATAGCATTGTATAGTATTGCATTGATCATATTGTATCATATTGCAATCCTTGTTTGGTGGAATAGCATCTTCCATTGTTGCTTCTCTCTATCTCTTGTGGAGGTTCTTTGGCGTTGCAGATTGAAGATCTTGGGTTGTTAACTCCAACATAATCTTTAAACACAAAAATCACATGCACACACTACACAGGTGACACTAAAAAATCTCCACTTTCTAACAAATGTCAGCACTTAAGGGACTTGCAACAATGTGCCCCGAGGAAAACTATTTAGAAGGGATCCATTACATTCATCGAACCATAACACTTGCATATCCATCCTTTTATTCGTGCCCATAGAATCCATCATTCACTTTCATTACATGTTCATTCACTTTTCCATTATATGTAGCAATCAAATCACCTTTTTTGCATATTATGTACCATGCATTTACTTTCATCTTTCACATCATGTACTTTGTGCAACCTTTCATTCATAAATTCAAATTCATTTTCCATGCGTTCACCTCATACTCAATTTAGCTCCACACCATGACTAACTACAGTTCATACTGGTCACTTCATATCATTTTGATGCAGGAGCATCTATGGTAATTGGCAATCCTGTATCAAAAAAAAAAAAGAGGTTAATTTTGGTTGACCATTTTTGGATTTTTAAATAAATTAATTTTGACTTTAATTTCATGATGAAAGGAAAAATGATATACTTTTGAATAATTAAAATAGTCTAAAAATCTCCTTTACACATTGAAGTTGGCTAGTGGGTGAAAAAGCAAGAAAAACAGTTTTTTTTTTAAAAAGACATTTATTTGCAAAACATTTAAATGGAAATATGAGGCATTGGAATTGAATAAGGAGTTTTGAAATAATTAATGTTGATCCCTAAAAATTAGGGATTGGAGAAGTGGGTGCCCAAGATTAACTTTCCTTCTTGCCTTTTTGAGAGTCAAAAAGGGAAGGAAAGAAAACTGAAAAAGCCTATCTTTGTGAGGTTGTTGTGAGTGGGTTTTAATAAGTTTTAATTATCTTTTAAAGTCTGATTTTTGCAGCTACAGGAATAGGTGTGCCATATTGGAGAAAGAAAAATAAAGAAAATGAAATTAATTCCTTGACAGAGTGGCGGAGAATAAGAATTTTATGAACCAAGAAAATAGTTTTGAAGGAAAAAAATTTTGGGGGGGGGGGAAGCATGAAGGAATAGATTTCTCTGGAGGAGATTTTCTAGGTGTTATTTGCAAGTTTGGACTGATTTAAAACAGTCCATAGAGGTTTTAGAACAATTGGATTGAAGTTACAGAGGTTATAGATGATGTTGTGGTGTTGAGAGATTAAATTGTTTGCAAGAGCTCACATAACTGAGCATAGTAATGTATTTGAATGTTTTTCCTTTCATATTTGATGCATGTAGGAGGATTATTTGCTGCATATCAGTCCATTAATGATTGAAATAATTTTGTAATCAGATTTCTTTAATGAAGAAAATCAATATTTTCCTGTGCAAGATTTTTTTTTGAATTTTAAATTGCAAGTTTTATTTTCTGTTTGAGATTTTGTTGAGTGGTTTTTAGAGGGGGTTTTGAGAGTGTATGAATCCTCCCTTAATTAGTGGTATCAAAGTAGGTGTGCAGGAAGAGCACCAAACGTGAGGTAGTTTGCACCAAGACCTGGGGGTGGAATGTGTGTGGTGTATAGACAGATCGACGAGCAAGGTGAAGAAGAAGAAATGGGTAGATAAGGAAGAAAAATGGATGAATAACCAACACATGATCTATAAATGTTTATGAGTTCAACTCATGAAACATTTCAAATTACTATGGGTGTCTAATGCAGGAGCATCTATGGTAATTGGAAATCCTGTATCAAACAAAAAAGAGGTTAATTTTGGTTGACCATTTTTGGATTTTTGAATAAATTAATTTTGAATTTAATTTCATGATGAGAGGAAAAATGATATACTTTTGAATAATTAAAATTATCTAAAAATATCCTTTGCACATTGAAGTTGGCTAGTGGGTGAAAAAGCAAGAAAAGTGGCTTTTAAAAGAAAAAATCATTTATTTGCAAAATATTTAAATGGAAATATGAGGCATTGGGAATTGAATAAGGAGTTTTGAAATAATTAATGTTGATCCCTAAAAATTAGGGATTGGAGAAGTGGGTGCCCAAGATGATTTTTCCTTCTTGTCTTTTCGAGAGTCAAAGAGGAGGGAAAGAAAACTGAAAAAGCCTATCTTTGTGAGGTTGTTGTGAGTGGGTTTTAATAAGTTTTAATTATCTTTTAAAGTCTGGTTTTTGCAGCTACAAAAATAGGCATGCCATATTAGAGAAGGAAAAATAAAGCAAATGAAATTAATTCCTTGATAGAGTGGTGGAGAATCAAAATTTTATAAACCAATAAAAGAGTTTTGAAGGAAAATTCTTGGGGGGGGGAAGCATGAAGGCATAGATTTCTCTGGAGGAGACTTTTTGGGTGTTATTTGCAAGTTTGGACTGATTTGCAATAGTCCGTGGAGGTTTCAGAACAATTGGATTGAAGTTACAGAGGTTATAGATGATGTTATAGTGTTGAGAGATGAAATTGCTTGCAAGAGCTCACATAACTAAGCATATTAATGTATTTGAATTTTTTTCCTTTCATATGTGATTCCTGTAGGAGGATTATTTGTTGCATATCAGTCCATTAATGACTAAAATATTTTTGTAATCAGATTTCTTTAATGAAGAAAATAAATATTTTCCTATGCAAGAAATTTCTTTGAATTTTAAATTGCAAGTTTTATTTTTTGTTTGAGATTTTGTTGAGTGGTTTTTAGAGGGGGTTTTGAGAGTGTATGAATCCTCCCTTCATCACATTTTAAATTGTGAGCTACATGGTGGCACTCAACAACTTCACGCACACTGAGCATCATCTCACAACATCTCAACAAGTACTATTATAATTATTTATAGATCTTACTAAGTTTGTATAGGTTTATCATTTGTCCATGTATATCAACTTAGCATTTAAAATTTTCGCTGCTTATTAATTATCCCTCCACTATTTCATACTTGATAATTAAGGACAATTAGAACCTTTAGTTGGGGGAGGGGTATTTAAGGCCATAGTCCTTAGCTTTTTTTCAAATTTTTATCATTTCATTTTTTTCCATTATCAAGAAACTAAAGAATTCAAAAGAGAGAGAAAGGTGTTCAACAACAAAATTGGGTAATACAATTGAGTAATGCAACATACAACATAGAAAATAAGCAGTATAAATGGGTGATATAGAAGAGTGAAATAGCATAACAGAGACAAAAATAAGTAACTTCAATTAAGATATTACAATGGGGGGTGACATAGTGAGAAGGGAATTAACAACCCATAATTTTCTATTGGAAGATAGGAAATGCCTACCTATCTTCCAAAAAGCTGGTTGGTTGGACTACTTTTTGAGACCTACAAAATTCAATGAAGTTATAACTTAGTAATTTTCCAGTACCCTACGAAATGATGAGGTAATTATTAGGGGTTTGAGAATACATGTATTTGAAGTTGTATTCAAAGTGTTAGGTCTTCTAAGGGTGGGAGAAGAGTTTCCAGTAAGAGAAAATGTAATTATAGTTAGGAATGAATTCTCCCTGCCAGGAGAGAACTTGGACTCTTCCTCACAAGGTACCAAATGATTATATTTTCCTTGGATTTGGGAATCTGTGTCTTTTCATATTATTAGGTACTTGATATATGATGGAATATAGTCACTATTGTACATAGTTCATTTTAAATGCTTAGTCATTTATGCCATGAAAGTCATGTGAATGTTCCCAATTTTCTATATAATTTATTGAAAATAATGTCCTTGGAGTACAAAAGAAAAATGAATCAATCAACACTATCACATTTTTTTTTAGTTACATTAATGGTGAAAAGGAACCTTAGGATTCAATTTCCTAATGTGACTTGGGAAGATACTTTGAATTGCAACAATATCAACATCGTTCAATTACATAATGAAGAAGATATGGGTTAGGAAAAAGAAGTAGAAGAACTTATGATGGTTGCTCCTGAGGAAGAAATTCCCTACAGGTTCCCTTGTTGTAACACCTACCCACAACATGGAGGAACTAGAAGAGAAAGGTATGCAAGAAACACAATTTGTAGCCTCTATTGAGCAGCCTGCAATTGAAGACAATCCGAAAATCCTAGCTTCTAGTAATAGGCCACCAAAAGACAAGAAAATAAAGAGTGGGGCTTCTAACTCTACACTTGTAAAATGGCAAAGGGAGGCCACACCATCAAGAAGGAGATCAAATCGCCTAAGGAATAAGGAGCCCATGAGAGGAACAAATAAAAAGAAAAAATATGTTTTAATGATAGAAATAGACACAAACTCAGAGGGAAATGCCCCTAGTGATGAAATAAAAACACCAATTGTATAACCTTTATATTTTTCTAGCACTTCTGACTCTGATTTAAAAGATATTTTTATTGCCAAAAATATGAGAAGAAGATCTTTGAAGAGCCCTCTCTCAGAAGGGTTTGAGTATACACAGGAGGTAGGAGATGAATTTTTTTAGGGAAATAAGAGGAATTTTTTGTGGAAAAAATGAATATAAATAAAGAACAAAAAGAAGCCTTACAAAGGATCAAACAATTAGAAGACTTATTGAAAACATATCAACAGAAAGACAGTGAGAGGGATGCAAGAATCAAGGAGTTGGAAGAAAGACTCCATAAATTTGAGCATGGGTCAAAACTAGAATTATTGGCACAAATTTCCATGGTGGAAATAGATGGAAAATATCCAGTCCCAAAGAGCTCAATTGGACCCATAAAGACCCCCACTAGACCAATTGTTGTGTCATTAGATATTGAATTGTGGAAGAGAACACAAGAATTCTCCCAAAAAGAAAAAGAATGGGAAATGGAGAAAGCTGAAATTATTTCTAATCATACCAAGGTAGTCAAGAAGCAAGAAGTAGAGGTGAAGAAAATTAAAGTAATAATTGAAGAACTGATAGATAAAATAATGCAGCTATTGAAATGTAGACCCCCTACTACAGTTTATGCCTTATTTTTGTAGGAAAAGGTTTTATGTTTGTAGTTTAGTCAGATGATTGGTAACATACCTGTTTCCATGAAAATAAATGTTTTGTTCATAGACACTTTCTAGAAATCCACACTAGAAATGCAAGACCAATTGTGTGAATTATACTTGCACAATTTGGTTCTTTTAGATGAAATTGCATGGAACCCATTAATTTTTGTGGGAGATCTCCAGATAAGGGCCTTTTCCTCTTATGTTATAAATGAGCACAAAAGGGGAGCATTTATAGGAATATCATGAGAAAGAGAAATATATCCCCTTACATTTAAGAAAGGAGGTAGTGGACCCAAATGCAGTGATAGATCAATGGTTGGATCTCTTAGACCATAGGGGAGTTGGAACAAAGATAATGGAATGCAAAGAACTTGATTAAAAAAGAATGAAGGGACTAGCAATAGAAGGCATACTCAAAGAGACACTTAAATTTTCTCAAGGAAGATGGGGGGAGCTTATGCCAGAATTGAAGAGGATGGAACCTCATTCCATTTACAACTATGTGGCAAAAATTGGCAAGTCGCATAAGTACATTTCAATTGCTTACAAAAATGGATTTGCTTGGTTCCCACTTACCTTCCATCCTTCTATCCTCTTTTTCCCTATACCACACTAGACAAGGAGGAAACAAGTGGAAGGAGTAGAAAACAAAAGGTTGGAAAAGCTCTCAAACCAAAAAGGATATGACTTGAAGCAGGGAAAAGGAGTGGAATCTGTGGTAGATTCTAGAGAGATGTCCCTACAATATAACCTTCAACCCTAAAGATTGATTGAGGACAAGCAATAGCTTAGTTTAGGGGGAAATTATGGGTTTAATTAATGGTTAGTTTCCTTTACTATTTTATACTTTTATGCTTTCATCTACTAAATTTCACAAACATTACCAAGACTTTATGTATCTTTTATATGCCTTTCATACACTTTAAAGTAGACTTGAGTATATGGAAATCAAAATATGTTATGTTGATATATGCTTGCGTGAATGCATGAATGTCTATGGAATTTAGTATGATTATATGTTTAATTATAATTGTTAATAATGTGGATGCCTTAGGAATGAAACTAACATCTTGTAGCAAGAAATATCGTTAACCCACAACAACAGGTTTTCTAGCCCATGAAATAAGGGATGTGGACAATTGTATGGGAGAGGTCAAAACAACCAAAGCATGACACTTCTAAAAGAGAAAAGAGGAGATCATTCAATGATCAACCATGAGTCACCATATTATACTTTTTATTACCAAATAAGACCATCAAGAGGAGAAGAAGTTAGTTCTGAACATGATTAATTTTTGATGTGATTGTCCTTAGGAACACATCTTTGTCATGGCAATTAACCATTAGGCATAGAGTTCTAAATTAGTTTCTCTACTTCTAATTCATAATTTTTTTTGGGGGGGCGGGGGGCCTAGCTCGATTGGATAAAGCATCCTATTGTAGGCAAGAGTTCATGAGGTCTAGTCTCCCCCCATACTCGTGGTATCGAAGGGCATGTCGTGCTAGTGCCATTGGTCACATGAAAAAAGTTTACCAGGTGCACTGTAGTTTATAGGGGACGAATACCTGACTGATTCCTATAGTCTAAAAAATTATTATTATTATTATTTGTTATTATACTAAGTCCTCTTCCTATCTTTGAGGGAGAGTGGATGGCTACTTTATGAGTCTATTTTTAGTCCTAGAGGAATAAAAATCCTCACAGACCCTATATAGTAGGATCTATTGTTGAGTAAATCTAGTTTCTAGTAGTTGTTTCAATTGTTAAATGATCAAGTTGATAAGTTAGTTTTTATTTGTCATTAGTTACAACAATAGAAATAATTTATTGAATAAGAAATCTTTAGTAGATTCTTGTTGGATAGTATGTAAGAGTTTGGAGTTTATATGCAATAAAAAGAATTAGTTGATATCATGAATTGTTGAGTAAGTAAGAAGGTTTTGACAACTTATATGGAAGCAACAACTCAAACAAGGGCTACTTGAGGTACTATTATTCCACTTCATTTCCTGATGTTAGATTAAAAAATGCATTATTGAAATTAGTTAAGTAGTTTCTAGTTATATGCATGTATAATTCATGAATGCCATTTTGTAGTTTTGAATTAGGTTCTATAGCTTCATGTTTTTATTAATAGGGAAAAATAGGTTTTGAAGGGACCCAAAACCCTTTACATCAGATACAAAATTTTGCTCCAAAAAATAATAAAAAATCTACCAGCAGCAACCCAACATCCAAAAAACCAACCACCGTGAGTGCCAAACTATAAAAAGACAATCAAAAACCAGTGGCATCCACCAACAAAACAATAGCAAAACAACAGACATAAGACAAACACCAAACAGAAATGGAAAGAAAAAAAAACTAGTTAAGGCCACTCAGAATTTTGGCCACCTCAATCTGCTGGTTTTTATGTTTTTCAACCATATCCAACAGTTCCTTCTACTCAGCATCGAACGCTTTCTTCCATTCAGTTGATCCCTTACCAATAGGAACCTTGTCATTATCCTTCACACCTTTTTTAACCCTTAGCCATTTGCTCTTTCTCCATGATCTCTGAGAAGAAAACATGACCTTCTCTAAGCTTCCCAATTTTATTAAAAAGAATTTCCAAGGCTTATGCACTATTCTTAACCGAGGTATGGCTAACCTGCAACAATTTTTTGATAACCCCATTAATATCGGCAACCTTGGCCTCAAGGGCCTACATTCTGTCCTCGCACAAATCCTTGAAATTATTAAACGAACCTTCCAGTTCCACCATTCTATCAATGAGGATGTTAGACAGAGAGGCCTTCTGAGCATTCTCCATATTTTCCTTTAATCCTATTATCTTAATATTAATTTTATTGAATTCTTGCAAAGTCCATTTGGCCAGTTTGAAGGTGCTCGTCGCCCCAGCCCTCACCATGTCTAGCAAGCCAAACATAGAAGTATCATCCTTGTCTAGGTACAAAAAATCCTCTGATAGAGGATCAATATTCAAGGGAAGATTAACATTTTTCTTTTCCTCCTCCACATTCAGATCCTCAACCTCCTTCACAAGGGACACCTTCAGCATGTCATGAACTAGAGAATCCGCCACCATCACCGTTTTATTCACATGAACCTTCCCTTCCTCAGTCTCCTTAGGGTCTGTAGCTGTAACAATAGAAGCCTTCTTCAAATTGGCCAATCTCTTCAACAGTCTTCTTGGTTTCTCAACCGACCCAACATTGACCTAGGCCCCAACCTCAAGAGCCCCACCAACAACACCTTTACTAATAGCCAATTCTGCAACCTTGGGAGAGGACCCATTTGACCCAACCTCTGTGTCATCACTCCTAGAAGAGGCCAGCCTCTTAGGTTCCCTATTACTCTTAGAACCCACCACCTTCCTTTTCTTGGAAGCCAAAGCCACGGCTGCAGGGAAAGAATCTTCCTCATCCCCGTCCCATTTCTCCTCCTCTTATGAGGATTCTGAATCTGACAACCTAATAAAGCACTAAAAACCTCTTCCTTTCCTTTGATGGCCTAAGCTAGGGTTAGAGATTGGACATGCTCCATAATGAGAAAAATAAGCCCTTCATGGAGGATAGGGGCCCTCCTATTCTTCAAATGAGCATACACTGAGGATTCCAAAGAAGATAAAAGGAAAAAGGGAAAAGAAATAAATAAACCATGCCTGAAATGATTCAAGAGAGTGAAGTGGTGACCAAGCAAAGCCTTAAATATCCCTTCCAGTGTCATGTAACGCATCATCCTCCACAACCCTAGCCCATATTTTCTTGAGGGAGGTTCTATCATAGCCCCAGTTCTCCAACTTGACCAAATTCTTTCGCTCATCATCCTTAAAAAATTGGGTCATCACTTCTTCATTACTCTTTTTATCTTTGAAAAATTTCCTTCCCATGTCAGCATGCTAGTAATAGCGGCAATAAGGTCTTCATTAACCTCCACCTCCATCCCTTTCAACACTAGCTTGTGGTTATTCCAAAGGGAGACAAACTTGGACGAGGCATTAGGGTCATGACCACAGAATCTCTCCAAAAATGGTGAAGTTGCCATGACAAAGGATGTTCCAAAGCTTCTTCTTCCTCTAAATATCACCACATGAATGTGGCTCAACTCTAATTCTATTACCACCCATGGTAGCCCAAACAGAACACACAAAACCCTGGTGAAAGCTATCCAGACAAAAGCACACAACCCATAAAACATCCAGAAAGCATGCCAAATGGGAATAAGTACAAGGCCATAAAATCCACAAATTATTTGACTCCATCATTTCTTAAAACATTTCTATCATCCTCAAGAATGATTGACCCTTCCTCCCACAAGCAAAATTCACTAAGGCTAACATCCAAATTGGAAAAAAAATCAACCAGAGAGTTTCCTTCCTGATAAATGTGAGAGACGTGAGTCTCATCACAATATTGCAACATCATTATCATATCCTTTATTAGCTGATACACGTTCCATCTCGGGGGATGAGTACCACACAAATATTTTATGATATTCATTGAATCACCTTCCACCCAAACTTTGGAAAACCCCTTGCTAGTAGCATATCTGACACTCATGAACGCAGCCTCCGCCTCTGCATGATGATTATTTTGAGTACCCAATGGGAGTGCCACCATGCCAAGAAGCCTTCCAAAGTTATCTCTTAACACCCCCCACATCCAGCAGGTCTGGGATTACCCTTCACTACCCCATATTTTGTAGCTTCATGCTAGTTTCATAATCTGAAGGAATCAACTAAGAATTAGTTTTTAGCAATTGATAGTTACAATCTTGAGTGTTAGGTATGTGTAGCATAAGGTCATAGTTTACATTTATTTCCCCTATTTTATGAATTAACATTTCATTTCACTTTCCAAATTTTGTACTCTTTTGTACATGTATGATTTCCTATACTCCATTGATATAGGATGTGTTTAGGATCCATGAATGCATATATTGTGTTAGCACAGTCTAAATTTTATGAGTCCCTAGTTGATAACTAAATATAGCCTCTTGTGAAAGATGAATTGTTCAATTAAGGATATGTCCTTTGAGTTGTGTGTATACTTAGTAGCACCAAGTTGATTAGATATTAAAGAGGCCCTACAATAGTTACAAATGGTATCAAGTGGAACAACAGGGGTTGGAGAAGCCTTTTTTGTAATAATGGGATGTCTTTATGATTGTAGAGAGTTGATTCTTTCTTCACATTCAATTTCTAACTCAAGAATCATATCCAACTTCAACTTCCTTTCAATTATGGAAGCCTATATGTTTAAATATGAATTCATTTTTTGTGTTGGGTTGTAGGAACAATAGGGTTATTCATCTTCATAATATTCTTAGACATGCATTCTATCATACTCCCTAGGTTTTTAATCACATATTATATTTGATGAAGTATCCCTAAGATATATGCATCCATTTGAGCTCATCATAGTTCATTAAAGTTGCTTATGCAAGGTAGAGAGAGGAGAAAATAGATTGTTTCTTTACCAAGAAAGAAACCATACATTAAATTGGAAGAAAAAAAGTACCATATACTTAGTTTTAGTCCTTGACATGTATTCATGAAACATGAACAACAACAGAAAAAAAGTATTCTTTGATAGCAGAATCACCACCTCAAAAAATTAAGGAAATACTTGAGGTACATGAACCTCCAAGGTACAAATTTGATTTTAGGTTGTATCCATGAGTAGATTCTCCAATATATTTTCAACCCAACAAACTTTGTGTTTTTAGGCACCATTTTGTTGGCATAAGTTGACAAGATGCAAAACTCACCCAAACAAAATGCACAAATCCAAGCTAATGTTGTTGAGGTGTTCAAAATATTTCCAAATTTTTAAGACCTAGAAATGTTGGTGTAAATATGTATTTTTCCTAACTAGTTAATTAGTGGGGTCCTATTTACATGTTAAGTCCACTTAGGTTCTAGGAATATTTCTAGAAGTCTTAGTTGTCTAGATAATATCTTATCCAATCTATGTATAAATAATGGGGGGAATATGTCAACCATAGGTTTGAGTAGTAATGTGCTTTAGATGGCATTGATTTACAACATACAGTTCCCTAAAATCCTTAGAAAAATGGATTTGCAGAATGAAAATATAGGTCCTTGAAAGAGATGGCCAGCTGTATGATTCACTCCAAGTCTTTGGCACTACCTTTATGGTCATAATCTATTAACTATGTGTTATATCCAAAACCAAGTTCCTCACAAAGTTGTGAAGGGGGTAACTCTTTTTCAAGCTTGGGATGATTGAAGACCCTCAGTTAAGCACTTTTGAGTGTTTGGTTCTTATGCATGGGCCCACATTCTAGTAGAGAAATGTAAGGCTATGGATCTGCAAAGAAAGCCTTGCATATTTGTTAGATACCTAGATAATGTCAAAGGCTACATGATTCTACATCCTACCAATCATGAGCTATTCATTAAGAGGATTGTTCGCTGTGAGGAGATCCCTTCTAGTTCTTCTCTTAACACTTCTCCATCCACTATAAAATTAGATACCTTGCATTATGATGATAGTTATTCAAAGGATCTTAATCCTTCCAATCTTGATGAGGAGTATTCTTCCTCCATTCCTGATGATAGAAATAATAATGAGGGTTCATATCCCTCCTTCGTAGGTTGTAATTATCTTCTAAATTCTCCACCTTCTCCAATCATAGGGCCTCTTTCGGCTTGTCAAAATTTGCAATCATTAGGGGATTATGTAGGTTATTCTTCAAACCATCAAATAATAAGATTGTGATTTTATGAGGCTCCATATCTCTTAATTTCTATAACTTCTAATCCATAATCCTTTCGGAAATATTTTGGTGTCCTTGAGTGGGATGTAGTTATGCATGAAGAGTTCAATTCCTTGGAGAGGAACCATACTTGGGATCTTGTCCCTCTTCCTAAGGGGAGGAAAATTGTTCAATTCAAGTGGATCTATTAGATTAAATTTTCTATAGATGGGTCAATTGATAAGAATAAGGCTCACTTGGTTGGTAAAGGATTATCCCAGGCTCTTGGAATTAACCACTCTAAGACTTTTGCACTAGTCACCAAAATGAATTCCATTTGACATGTCCTTTTTATTGTTATAGTTCACAAATGGGAAGTTAATCAGATGGATGTGAAGAGTGATTTTCTTCACAATGACCTTTAGGAGCAGATATATATGGAGCAACCATAGGGGTTCATACAAGATCCTTCACTTTTTTTCTATCTTCAAAAGTCTCTCCATGGCCTCAAACTAGCCCTTAGGGATTGGTATGTCAAGATGGACTCCTTCCCTCTAATAGTTGGGTTCACTCATTGTCATTTTGATCCTAATGTCTATATTCTGCAATGTGATGATACTCACACACTCCTAGTTCTCTATGTTGACGACTTGTTGATCAAAGGAAGTCACTCATCCACCATTTGGATAGTGAAAACTACCCTTCATGATCAATTTTTGATGTCAGTCTTGGGCTTATTACAATACTTACTGGGGATTGAGATCACCTAGTATTCTTTTGCTATCTCTCTTGCATATCCTAAGTATACACTTTATATACTCCACATCTTTCACATGACTAAATGTAAGCCTACATCGACTCCATTTTTATCAAGGGTCAAACTTGAGGCTAAGTGTTCTTCACCTTTGGTGGATGGCACTTTGTACCAACAACTTGTTGGTAGTCTCATATATTTTACTTACACAAGACTTGACATTTCATATGCTATAGGAATGGTCCCTTGTTTTATGCAAAATCCACATGAGCTACATTGGAAAGCAACTAAGTGGATTCTCCACTACATTCAGGGTACTCACACTTATGGGATTCACTATGTAGTAGGTGTGGATTTTGAATTGGTGAGACACATTGATTTAGATTGGGTAGGAGATTCTCGAGATCACAAGTCTACTTCAAGGTATTTACTTCTCTCTTGGTTTCAATCTAGTTTGTTGATTGGGAAAGAAGTTTGCTATTGCTATTTCATCTACAAAGGCTAAGTATTGAGGAATAGTTAATGCTATTTCTGAGGCCATTTGGCTTCAGAACATTCTCACTAAGTTTGAAATTCCCTTTTGGAAGCCCATAGTCATCTTTTATGACAAATAGAGTGCAATATAGATCTCTTGCAATCTAGTCCATCATCAAAGGACCAAACAATTTGAGTTCCACATGCACTACATTCAGGAGTTGATTCATGAGAAAGGAAATGACCAAGTATTTTCTATTGGTAATGCTCACAGATAGTATTTTCCCTATTTTTTATAATTGAATCATGAATTGTAAGGATATGAAAATTAATTTCAAACTATTAGTTGATAATTCTATTTGTTTATAAGCATTGATTAAATCATTTGTTTTTTAGAACCAATACTTATTCAAATGAGTAACAAAGTCACAATTTACAAGAGGGGAGAAATAGTGAATGAAAATATAGAAGGATGATCTAAACACAAATGCATCAGAGAGTAGACATTAGAAATAAAACCTACATAATCATCTAGAGTTTACAATTGTATGCAAGAAAGGAATTATCAATACAAAGTTTATAGTGTCTTGAAAATATTATAATATTTATCAAATATTATTTACATTCCATTCAAAAAATATGACAAGAGAGAAAATACATTAACTATTATAGATTCCCCTAAAGAATTACATACAGCCCTATAGACATTCTATTGTAAACATCGATAATAGTTCTTGACCTTTAGATGTTTTAGAATCCACTATGCTCTTGGAAACTTGACATTCAACAATTGAAAACCTAATAAATGTCCAATACTCCTAGAATTCAATTATAAATGGCAATGACCAACCCCTAAAATGAAATTGGAACTTCTAGATATAAAACATGGAAAATAACCATTTAGTCCATAAAAATATGCAATAACTCCTACAATTCAGATCGACCAACTGCATTGATGGAAACTTGCATCATAGTTAAAAAAAAATGTATCTATAATATTTTTTTTGTAACATCATATCTCCTTCATTCGATTGAGAAGTATAAATTTGAAATGGCACAATTAAAATCATGCTATAATGGTATACTTCATAGTTGTAGTAAATGAATAGATGCATAAAAAATTGTGGCTATAAAAATGGTTCATAGGGCATCAAAATCTTAGTTCTAACTTTATATTGGATGCCACCATGGAGACATATAACATATTTTACCAATAAGAGTGTTGCACAAGTTCATAAAATGTTTGCAACCAAGAAGCTTTTAAGAAAACCAACAATTAACATAGACACCCACTAGTTAATAAGACAAGGGGTCAGTGTTAAGAGAAAGTAGATTAAAAAATAGTTGCTAAAAATTTAAAAGGAAATCCTTTTCCCCTCCCATTTAGAAAAGAAGGGATTCACTTGTATAAAAAAAGAGGAAAGAAAAGGAGGACAATAGGAAAAAGAAGAAAAAGGGGAAGCTAAGGAAGGAGGAAGGTTGTGTAGGTTTAAAGGGAGAAAATCCTTGCAACATCTCCAAATTGTAAGGTGTGAGGAATATTACTACAATTCTAAATTTTTTATTAGATATAAATTTGAATTGTTGGTTATAGTGCCTATTTAGAAAAGCATAATTTAAGGTGTCGGTATAATACTTTTTAGAAGAAATAACCTAGATCTTCTTATTTATATTAATCCAAGGATTCACATAAAATTTTAGATTTGATTTATTTATAAGATTTGTTGGGTAGAAAATTTTATCTAATAGCTTTCATTAGATTTGTCTTCTCCTTCAAAGAAAAAGAGAAAAAAATGAAAGATAAATAAATATCCTCTATATAGTTGGTAGTTTGATACTAATAGTTGGAAGAACAAAAATTTAGAAATAATAATTAAATTTTTGTATTGAAAGGTGAATTTGTATCATAAATATTCATGGTGTTGATAATAATAGTTTTGAGTTGTTCTAAGTTGATCCAAATTGGCTGATGTATTTGTGTTACTACTAAAATTAAATCATCAAGTCTAATTGATAGACCATATTTATAAAAAAAATGTTCAAAGGAATGGTATAGACTAAATGCTAATATAATAAACTATTATTTGCAACTATTTTATGATTTAAGACATAAGGCTGCAAGAAATTTGAATTTTTACAAGGAAAGTAAAATTTTAGTGATGGCCAAGAACTTTTGTATGACTATAGTGGTGTACCATAAAATATTTCTTGACCAACATTAAATTTGCAATTCATACACTCACAAATAATGACATACCCTACTATTTATTCATTTATAACTAGCAACTTGCACAGTCTTACCCACCATTATAATATATATTTTATAAAATCATGATTGGTGTTGTAATTTATACTTACAAAAAAAATTGAACAAGTATTAGATGTTATATATATTGAAATTGAGATACCCTACCATTTATTCATTTATGAATAGAAACTTGTGCAATCTTAGCTAGCATGGCAATATGTATTTTATAAAATCATGACTAGTGTTTCAATTTATACTTACAAGAAAAGATTAAACAATGAAAGCTATATATATTGAAATTAGGATCAATATTAGAATCCAAGATTAAACAGGAAATGTATGCAAGTTGGGTTAGTGTTGATTATTTGTAAATAATAAAGGAAGGAATTAGTTTACAATAGGTATAACTTCCACTTTTGGCTAATGAAATTGTTATTACTACTTAATTAGAATGATAAATTAACTAATATTGTTGATTTATAAATGGTGGTAGTGTAATGAAAGGGGTTAAAAAATTTCCTAGTCTCTTTGGCTAAGTAATAATCTTGAGAAAAAAAATATAATCTATTTAAGGGCATGTGTTAAATGGTGCTAAGTGAATACCAAGTTGGACCCAAGGGATTAAATAAAAATTAAAATAAATGGTTTGACCAAAGTAGGTAATTTAAATTATTAGAGAGAGAATGGTTCAAATTAAATTGAGTAAGTTCATGCGTAAAGGACATGTGTATAGATATTTATACTAGGGAGCATTAAATAAATTGCATATGTCATTTATTCTATGGTCACATAATTTTCACACATGTCATCCATAGATTGCTAGACTCTTCGTGATGGGTTGGATTCCTCTCATTGGGTAGCATGGGGAAGTCTATGACTTCATGAGAAGGAGAAATTCATTCTGATGATGCTCTCTTTGTCTCTTTAGCTTCAATTTATGAGGAAGGAATGAAATATAGATTTGGTATACAATATTAAGTTCAAGTTTAAGTCTTACTCTTTTAAAGAGTAGATAGATCTTTCTATTTAACTCTAGTTGTTATGAAAGGATTTGATTGCTATGATTAGATTGTTCTCCTTTACAATATTATAACTCTAGTTGTTATGAAAGGATTTGATTGCTATGATTAGATTGTTTCATAATCTATCTAATTGTTTATTTGAAATTTTAAATGAATGCATTTTTATTTGTTAAAGTAAAAAATGATATTATTGACTGCTCCCTTGAGTAAACTACCATTGGAATATAATATCTTAATATATTGTGCTTACAAATTTACCTTGATATCATTAGGTATTTCCTACATATGAAGCATATGTTTGATTACCATTCACAAGGAGGAATTAACACAATCTCTTCTTCTAATCCACATGAATTTTCCTTTGTATGGATTAAGTATAGTTCTACATCACAATTTAACGAGCCACGTTTGTTGGCATGCATTTAAATATTACAATGAACCTTATTTAAATATTACAATGAACCTATCCTAATGTAGGCTAGGATAATGCTTGAGAGAATTATATTTCTCAAGAGATATTATTAATTCTATTGACTTAGAAATTGGAGATTTGGAACCCACTGAGACTTAGAGATCTCTTTCCTATCTTATTATTGAAAATTAAATATTATGTTGAGATAGTTCCTTAATTCTATTGACTTAGAAATTGGAGATTTGGAATCCACTAAGACTTAGAGATCTCTTTCCTATCTTATTATTGAAAATTGAATATTATGTTGAGATAGTTCTACAATTAGTTTAATATATTTTGTTCCTTAAACCCACTTAAACATTGTCAAAATAAATTGTTCCATATATTTTATAGAATCATGATGAAAATTTTAAACTATCTCATGTATGTCAATTTTGAAGAAGATGGATATTAAGTGTGGTAAGGTCATTTTAGTGATCTATGGATATTTTTTTATTTATTTTCATAATTCTTGAAATTGAGATTTTAATTTATAAAAGTATGGTCTAGTAAATTTATAGTTGAAATATCTTATGGGAAAATTGTGTATGTTTTAAATCATTTTTATGTAGCAAATTATTATTGGGGTTATGTTTGCATTCATTTCAAAATATAGATTTAAAACATCTTGTATGAAATTTCTCTCTAAATTATTATTTTGGAAGCATGTATAATTACATTCCATGATATGTAAGTTCAACAAGAAAAACTATATGTTATGATCTTAGTTGAAGTTTTTTCAAACTTGTTAAAATTGCATGCTTGTTGCCTATATCATAAACCTTTCACTAGTTTACTAGTAAAATGTTTGTTGCAACAAGCAGTAGACTTGAAATAGTGAATGATGATCTTTGTCACAATAATATTTATATTTTTCCAAGTGAATAATCTCTATGGATAGGGTGAATGATCTTTGTGGATGGGGTGAACACTTCCCTATAGGACCAAATACTTCCTAAATTGATAAAAATGTCTCTTCTCATTCATTCTTGAAAACTAAAAGTTACTCCTAAGGCTATTTGATGGTTTATTAATGTTATTGTTATCAAATGGATTTGCACCCTTGTTGAGTTATCAACTCAGCTATCCAATGAAATATGGGATGACCTCACAAAGTTTGGGATCTAATAGATTGAGATCAACCTCTAGATAGTGTTGGTTCCCTTGATGATTCGCCTAAAATAATCTAACGTATTCCTTTTGTTAAGGAAAAGGATGGAGAATGACATGAAATAACATATAAATGCTAATGGGGTGATGCACCAAATTTTTGTGACCTGTACTACTACTTAACATACACAATTTGTTCAATGAACAATCTAAACTTATGCACAACTCTAATTTTTTGTCATATTTATGCATGAGTTTTTTATAGGAAAGTTGGAATTCAATAGTCTTAATAGGAAATAAAATGTTTTCACAATCAATATTTGTATAAAAATAACATAACCTTTAACCTACATAAAATATACATGTTTATGCATAAAGGTGTATTGAAATGAGACATGAAAGTGAGGACATTAAAATATCACAAAACCATATCAATCACTTTATGATTTCATACAAAAAAATAGATTTGAGAAGGACAAAATGTTTGATTTCATTGATAAAAAGGTGTCTTACAATAGTATAATACTAAAAATTCTTTGAAATTTATTTAAAATGATGAAATTACATTAACTTCCAGTCATGAAGTGACTGGTTTTTGAGTTACAGTACAATTTTTTGACAAAAAATAACCTCTTATAGTTACAATGTTGTTTCAAAATATGCAAGAACTAACTAAAATGAAACTAGACATCCTTCCCAAACATCTAGTAGCTTTTTATAATGGATAGATGACATGTGTCTTGTCCTTTTGACTCTGTTAAAACTTCTCTTGGATGCCTAGCTGCTACTCTACCTTATGCTCCTAAATACCTGCTCCATGGTGCTATTTTTTGAAGACTCCTTTGTGTTCTTTTACTTGCTTTATGAAGACCCCCTTTGATAGGTTATTAGATGTCTAGAAGTGTGTATGACTTGCTCAACTGCCTCATAGATACCCTCAACTGCTCCCCAAGTCACCCAAATTTCCCAATATGCTTGCAACTTGCTCTTAATTGGACAATAAATATTTTAACTATCATAACCTCTTCATGCATGTTTATAGGGCATGTGTACAAGGAGGGAGGCCATAGTGTAACTCCTAGGAGTTGAATTTTAAATATTCCATTCATTTATGGCACTTTTTTATCTTCATTCTTTCACCAAACATAAATCACCATCCCTTGCATTAACCTTTGTCATGAACACTACCCTCTATATTGGCTTTGACACTAGGTTTGTTGCTTCTCATAAACTGTCTCTATGCGATTTTCATCACTAGCTGACACAAAACCTTGTAGAATGCTAGTTTATAAGGTTTGAATATCATCTTATTTTTCACAATGATTGTGCTTTCCTTTGTAGAAACTTTGTCCTTACTTATGGCACTATCCTCTTATTCCTCTTCACTATGCTTATCTCTTTCTAGCCCTATGACTATCTTATGGAGTTCATTTTTGTTCAAGATCCTTCACTCCTTTTAATTTTTCTTCAATATAATATCATACAATTATCATATTGTGACACTTTCTTTGTTGATGTACTTTGGCACAATTCGGGTATGCCATTATTAACCTTTTCAGTAAGTGGCATGTCATACATTAAGCATTGAGATTTTCAATATCCAATCACTCTTACAATTACCATGTAAACTATCATGTCAAGGTTATCTAAGTTTACATTTTGCATTCATGGTATCTTGACACTTCCATGCACAAATGCACTACCCTTATGACTATTATGTGATGAATGCCATGAGATTATTTTCTCCTCATGTTAGCATTGTCACCCTTTGGCTTTATCACTCTCAATTTCTATACAAGATTTGTGATACTATGTTGACTATCTTATCTACTTTTTTTGACCCATCCCATTGGCATAATAGTCATCATTCCATTAAATAGTGATATGCTTCATGTTCCCTTGCTTACAAGCACTATCATACTTTTTCCATGAAATTCCACTTAGGAGATGGCCTCTTGAGTCTTAACATGTCTTAGTTTGAAATTTATTGTCATTTTTAATTGAATCTTCCTCTTTCTTTAGGGTTCATTTCTATATATGTTGACATTTTTCATGAGAGCTATTGTTCTATTTATAGACCATACCCAACCATTTTAAACTTGTGTGATCTATTTTAACAAGAAACTAGAGTGATTCATATAAATACATCTTCTAGTTTCATACATTTTTGGACCCCTAGGGTTTGGAGAATTTCTTATACTCTCTACCCTTGTTCCCAGATATGTCTTTCATCATAGGTTTGTTGCAAAAATTATTCTTGGATTCTTTTTTCTAATTCAAATGATATTCATTTTGGTCTTTTGAAAGTTTCTTTATCTTCAAGATTGTTGTTTTGGGATGTCACAGAATTGGCATCTTATAACTATCATTCAAACCTTATAACCTTTGTCATCCTTTTGTGTCATGAAGGATTATCCTTGATTCTTTAAATTTTTGTTGACCATGTTTAGTGTCTCTTCAAAATATTGTCACTTTATTATCTCTCTAGTACTTTCACATTGTGAAACCCTCACCATACTACCATCATAATCACTTGATTCTTTAAATCTTCTATCTATACTAATGTGTCTTTTTCATCCCTTCATCTTGCATTTCTCTTCATAGAACATTCCATTGTCTCCTTCCTTATGATGCCCTATTCTATGATATTGATATTTTGATTGTTCTACTAACATGTCTAGGTCATCTTTCTCTTTATGTTTCTTTTAATAACAATAAACCAAACCCAAACATAAAGACTCACAAAAACCTTTTATATATGGTAGAGAAAACAAAATTTTCCAAGGGTTTTAACAATATCAATGGGGCCTGACAATAGTAAGGTTTTGTACAAATATCAATGCATGATACCATTGTTTATTACAACATTCCTTTGTATATAGTCTTTTATTCACTGTGTTTTGTCAAGATTGACAATTTATGCTTTTTATTATCCTCCATCTTCCTTCCACTATCTACTATGTCATTATCCTCTTGATAGTGGAAGTCACCACCATACTTGTCTTCAAGATCCTCTTGCATATATATCATAGTAAATTACACCTTTTACCAATCTAGTATTGTCATGGTCTTGGTACTATTTATAAAAAGTGTTTTGACATGAATTATCACATGGTTTTGGAAACTTAAAATGACAAGGACTTTTGAAAAGGTTTAAGAGTTTAGATAGCCACTATGACCTTGTATATGTTGCATCTATCAAAAGAGTAATACCACACTCAGATGGAAAAGCTTGTTGCATTGTTAACTAAGGGCTGGAAAGAAAACATCACAACTTTCACATCTTGTTGAGAAAATTATCAATTCTTTTATCCATGGCCTTTGTGGTCCCTTGATGAGACCTTCACTTTTTTGGCACTATCAACTCATATTATCTATCTAGGGATTTTTTGTTCCTTTTAATAGACCTTTATCAACCAAAAAAAAAAAAGACATTGTATATGACCTATCACCATTACTTTCCACTATTCTTTATAACCCTGGTCCTTTGTACTCTTGTCATTTAGATGTCTTGATGTGACTGTTTTGTGACTTGAGGAAACTTTGAAGACTTTTCACACATGAAAATACAAAACACAAGCTCACAACTTGAAGATGTATTGTGCTTAAACACTTCTTACCCATGATGTTGTCCACAAAGAGCTTTGACAAGACTATTGTCTTATCATTCTCAAATAATGACTATATAGTTTCTCACTATAATCTCTTGTGCTTCTCATTGCATAATAAGTGTAATCATTAACACACTTAAACTTTCAATATGGGTAGGGTTTATCATTTTCTACCACTGTTGATGATATTTAGTAGTAGCAATAGCCTTTTAAGCAAGGGTTTGGACAATTGAAATAGAGGTATTGACATTTCACAAGGGACACAAGGACTATCCTCAATCTCTTAACATTTTCTTTTATACCTCATATTAACTCCATAATATCATGTACCAAGCATTTCAATGGCCCTTGTATTGGACAACCTCTCATAACATTGGGACTTGACTAAGACTTTTCTCTTTGGTTTTAACAGTGGAAAACAATAGAACATTGTATTAAGATATAAACAAAAGATAGTACATTAATTTCTCATCACAACAAATCTTTGTGTAGGCCTTTTTTATACTAAAAGTAGCAAATACATACTGGCAAGGGTTTTTTGGTGATTTTGACAATGGTTTTGACACTTTCTAAGATAACAATGGTTCATTCAACTTCATAGCTCTCAATCCTTATTAAGCTTTGACTCTTTGATCATCAATCTGCTTTTAAGGTAATATCCTTGATAAGGTTTCAACAATATACTTAGTTTTGGCAGTCTTTAGACAACCACAATACAAATTCAAAATAAAAATAATTACACATACTATTCCATATTTATCCATAACCTATGATTCAAAATCTTATAACTATCATAGGGAAGATTTATTATCTTTAAACTATGAAAGCACATGAACTAGCATGGAGATCTTGGGAAACAAATGCATGTGAAAGTGATACATGATCTTTGTGCTCTTTTATTCTATGTTCTATGAACTCATATATTAAAAGAAACCTTCAGCAAGACCTCATACTTAGCAACATGAGGCATACTTGGTAGAAAATAAGGAAAGATGCACAAGTCTAACAATGTGGGTAACCTTAATGAGCTCCAATAAAGCCTCCAACACCTTGCAATGTGATAAATCCTCCTTGCATATATACTACAACATGGTCATTCTTCAAGAAGAAATTGTAGTGTCTCTTTCTACAACGTGAGCAAAGCTCTTCAATGCTAAATTGAAAACCTTAAATTTGCTCATGTTTTCTAAGCTACATGGGTGAATAGTTGAAAAGAAAGAACAAAAACTTAACTCTTTTCTTTCCCTCCCTTCTTGGCATAGAAACTTGGTGTGATGTTAACATTAGCTTGTTTTCTTTTGTTTTATAGTGCCTAATACCTAAAGGCTTGGAGTTAAAAAATTAATTTTATGAAACTCTCGAAGGCTTGTTTGGAAGGATTATTTAAACCAAGTGAAAAATAAGCTAACAGTTCTAAGATGTTCTAAATATGTGTTTGTGCATATTGTAATATGATTAAAAGGTTTGATTTAATATTTTTTCTCTTTTACTTTTGTTTGATAAAACAAAAATAAAGGATTGTGTGTTGTGGATTGAGATAATTTAGAGAATGTTAGTACTTCCCTATGTGCATTAGATTAAAATGGTATGTGAAAGAATACCATCTCATTACCATGTTTATGTAAAAGTACCCTCTCTCTTCATTCATAAAGAAGAGTTTTCTCCTATGTACATAACACATAATATTAATCATACATGTCAGTGAAAGGTAGTAAAAAGGAATGTTGTTACTTCTCTTTCTTAACATTATTTTGCTTATGAATGATATGAGAAGAGATCAAGTATAACATGTAGTGACTCTATCTCCTAGTTGATAGAAGTTCTTTAGAAAATATAAAGTATACTATATGTGTTTGCCTCTTTATATTTATCTATTAAGATAATGAATTAATGAGTGAATCTAATGGTGAAAACATGATAGATGTATCTTATGCTTTATATAATAATAGAAAAAGATAACTATCATCTTGCTTATAAAATTTACTTAATCTCTTTATATTTTATAATGATTTAAATAAATGATGTGTACTCTACCCCTAATGTGTGTGGTAGTGTTGCATTGTGATGTGTGCCACCCTTCATATAGTGAGATGACATCATCTCTCTATTTTTATTATCTACATGTCTCATTTGTGTGTATTAGGTGTTTGTGTTTGTGTATTCATGCGTGAATAAAAAAATTATGCATGTGCATCAGCATTGTAACATGATTTGTGTTGTATTTGTTAACACAAAAGGGTGTATTTTTACCCATCAATATCCTTAGATTTGGGCATTATCAAAGTGATAGTGCAATGATTATAACCAAAGATGTTTGATGGATCTTAAAGTGAGTTAGGTTTTATCCTTTTATAGAACACCATAACATGCATATCACGCATTTCACATTAAATTTGATGTGTAATAATTAGTTGGAAGAAGGTTAGCTTGGTCTAGGATTAAATTTGAATTTAAATGTTTTCACAAGCGATCTTTATGATTTTTATTTATGGATCCATATTTTAATTATCTCTTAAGAAAGGTGGAGTAATTTTTAAGAGCTTACATTGGTTAGGAGGTGGCCTTACTCATGTCAACTTAGATCTTGGAACTTTGGGAGCCACTGAGACTTAGAGATCTCTTTCCTATCTTATGATTTAAAAATATATATTATGTTGAAATGGTTCAACAAGTGGTTTAATGGACTTTGTTACCTAAATCTAATTAAAATCCATTTTTTTTAACCATATACTTTATGGAATGATGATGAAAATGGTGAACTACATATTGTTTATCAATTTAGGAGAAAATGGATATTGAGCATGTTAAGGCCATTTAAGTGACTCATGGATATTTTTTTTATTTAATTTCATAATTCTTGAAATTGAGATTTTGATTTATAAATGCATGGCTGGATAAATTTATATTTGAAAGAGTTTATGGGAAAACCATATATTTTTAAATCAAAACTTATGTAACAAGTTATCTAGTTTGAATTTGAAACATAAATCTAAAACATTAGCATGGGGCTTCACTTTAAGTTATCATGTTAATTTTTTTGTGAATGGGTTTCCACTATATATAAGTTCAACAAGAAAAACCATTTCTTATTACCTTAGTTCATTTTTTTGTTAAAATTACACGCTTGTTGCATGTATCAAAATATTTTATTAGTTTTCTACTAAAGTATTCACCATAGTGAGTGATAGACTATGAGACAACAAATGGTGATTCATCTTCACAATCTTTATATTTAATCAGGTAAATAATATTTATAGAAAAGTAAAATCCTTCCATGTATGAAAGAATCCTTCCCAAATACCTAAAATATGGTTTTTATCAATGCTTGAAAGATTAAAGTTCTTCCTAAGGCTGTTTGATAGTTTGTTAGTGATCTAGGATGTTCTAAGAGTGTGTTTATGCATATTTTAAAATAATTAAGTTTTGATTCAATTTTATCCCTCACTAGATTAAGATGGTATGTGGAATAATGACTCATTGGTGTGTTTATGTAAAAGTAATGTTTCCTTGTCACTCTAATCTTGTAGTGATTACCATATATTGTTAAGAGATCAATAAAAAAATCATGTTATATTTTTCCCATCTTTCTTAATTTGTATAGTTGTTTGGGTGAATGAATGGTCCCAAAATGTGTTCATCATGTATATCTCTATATTTGTGTTTGCTTCTATATGTAGGAAATAATATTAATTATACATGTTATTGAAAGGTAATAAAAATAAATGTCATTATTCTTCTTAATGTTATTTTTTCTTATAAATGATATGAGAAGAGATTAATTGTAGTGATTCTTATCTCCTAGATAATAGGAGTTTTTGAGAAAAGATAAATGTTTACTTTCATTTGGTAAACTATTTATGATTGTTTTTTGGCACATTTTCATAAAATGATAAATGAATTAGCATTTTGTGTATCATGAGCTAATATATTTCTCCCCCTCTCTCTTTTATGCTTGTATATTGAAGTAATGAATTGACAAATGACTCTAATGATGAAAAATAATAGATGCATATTATGCTTTAATGATGAAAAATAATAAATGTATATTATGCTTTAATAAATCCTATCATATTGTTTATTTAATTTACTTCATCTCAAATGAATGATTCATAGTTTCCTACTGACGTGTGTGGTATTGTCACAAGATGCATGATACCCTTTATATAGTGAGATGTTGTTATCTCTCTATTGTGTGTTACCTTTGCACAACTTTCCTCAAGAGCTCAGCTTGCACTGATGAAGAAAACAAAAACTTTATTTGTAAATACCTTCGACAAACAAGAGCCGTGCTCCAGTTAGAGTCCCTGCCTTAAGTAATACTGGGTGTTTGGGAATTTGTTGGGTTTGTTAAGTTGTGTTTCATGATTCTTGGCGTTGCTTGAATCAAACAGTCTGTGAATATTTAGAAACATAAAGCAAAACAAAAGAACCCCTATACAATTCTTTAAGGATAGCAAATTCAAATGTATTATCATACACAAATCTTCGACATCTCATAAACGAATACATGTAAAAGCATGCAAAAAGATCAATTGTCATACACAATTTAAGGCAGATTCAGTTTTAGAAAACCTAGATATAGTCTAAACGAATCTCTGTTCATACTAAATATGCAGCAAGTAAAGGTCCTGCAAATTTCAATTATGAACAAGATCACTAATTCAAATGTTCAATTAACACACTAGTTTCAGACATTTTGTAAATAAAGACATGTAAAAGCATGCTACAAGATCAATTATCATAGACCAATTAGCTAGAATCACAATTTAGAAAACCTTAGGTTCTTCGGCACAACAAGTCTAAGAGATATATAAGGAGAACTACAAGGTTGGACCTAGTCCTTTTCAGCCATCTAATTGATTTGGTATTATGTCTCAGCACTTCAATGGGTGTAGTGCAGTAAGGTAGTCAACTAGGCAACTAAGAAAGTAGCACAGGGTAAATAAAATGTTGAATTGTCCTGAAAAGAGGAATATTTTACCCTTGTAAGAAACATCACAGTATCCATCAATAAGAGATTTGATTGCTTCAGGAGGAAGCTTGTCAATATTACCTGCCTTGGTTTCTCATATTATATAAAGAGTTAAAAAATTATGCAGATTGCACATTCATGGAATCAGCCGGAATTATAAACCTATTCATTCATGAGAAACAGAGTGCATTTTTAGAGTTGTTTAAGAGTTCTAGAACTTTTTGTTATAAGAAACCAATGATGCCAAATTGAATGGTTTTGCATTTGAGACATAGTTCAAAAGTGTAAAAACAATATGCAAAGGTAGAATAAATTATCAATAATTTTGCTACAAAGCATAATTTTTGAGAGCACAGTATAATTCCATGTCTTAACTCAATTGTGACTAAATGCTGAAGCTAATATCTGTTTTTTAAGTTATTATTGCTGTTAATGCATTGAAAATCTGTACTTTTTTCTGTGCTGGTATGTTGTACTCTTCTGGATTCAGATTTCCCTGTCACGAAAAGTGCATGTTCTCAAAAGGTTGTAACAAAGTGCAAGTAACAAATTGGAAAACCAATGCAAACATTTAATAAAAAATGGAAATTACAATTCATATGCTTACCATGTTTGGTTGATATTGTCATTGAGATTGACATATAGAAAACTATAGAGAATGTTGGATATCCTGTATCAGAAACAATTAGTAGTGAAGGGTTAAAGCTTTTCACAATGTACTTGTCAACAATATGTTACTAAAGAATGACGCTTGATGCAAATTTTGGTGCAATTTTCTATATTGCAATAGTGCAGCATAAGTACATGTGCTAAGCTGCAAATAGCTTTTTAGCTAGGTGGAGGTGTGATGGTGTTGTCTTGTTTGTCAATTGCTATAGATACAAAGAAAATAAACAATTGTAAAGGAGAAACAAGATCACAAAGAACTTAATAGTAACTGATGCTCAAGCTAATGGGCGATGGCAATAAAGTATATGTAAATATGTAGCAGAATAAGATAACAATTTAAGCCATGTGTAATAAAATGTCTCAATGAATTCTTACTCTACCATCAAATCAAAGCGGCTACCAAACTTGAAAAACACACTTCAGTTTTCAACAGTATAATTTTAACAAATGTAAGCATCTATATATGAGCTTGCATTCAACAAAATGGCCACCTACTTGTAAAGTACAATGAACACCCTACAAAGAATGAATGTGACTGCCACAAGTAACCATCCAGTAATAATCAGTCTGCCAGGAGAGGAAATTTTGTTCATAGAATTATGTAAGTTAAGATAAAGAAAAATATTGTATATTTTACAATAACCAAATTTAAATTTTCAAAGGGAAAATGGTAAAACTTGGAAATGAATAGAACTTACACACAAACAATATTCCTAAAACCAAGAGCAACCAAAGCTGTGAATCATAATCATCACAAACATCAGTTTAAACATCAAAACTTTTAAACATTACAAGTGTGAAAACAAGAAGCAAAAAGAGTTATTTCAGCTTCAGTTGTGTGCATGTGTTTGAGATAGAGAAAGAAGGGTGCATACGTAGACCAATACTGACTAGGAGCAGTATTGCACCAGCTACCACAACTAAGGTGGGTACCATTTGACATTCCTAAGCTTCTCAACTAGGAAATCTGACTGTTTAAGTATAAAATCAATGGAATGTGACATCACATGATGAAATTTATCCTGCGCCGAGGAAAGCGATATGCATCCCACTCTGCAAAGCAACAATTAAATCCAAATCATGTACAGTTCTAACTTTTAAGCACACTTGAGAATCCAGATTGAAACAATATAATATCAAATAAATCACAATAAGCGTTGGAGTTTACAAGGTAAGTACAACGTATACAAGCTTGAGAGCAAACTGTGAGAAAACAACCAAGTTTGCATCATGTCATAGTTTGTACACATTGATGTGTTTCTACATATAAGATGTGATCTGTGGTCATCCACAGCACTAAATAAGACACATCTCGGTACAAAAGAGGACTTTTTATTATGCTAAATAATTCTAAATTTTAAGTTTAGGCTATTTCCTTCTGAAGTCTTAAGGTGTCCGGATATATCAGTCACCATTTCATGTCAAGTATACTTAGTAATATAAGCATAGATTTTGGAAATTAAAAACTAAAGTTGATGGAGGATATAACAGATGGATAGATAATTATGCTGAAGCAAATGTAAAAAGAATTATCAATAGAAGTGAAATCCCATTTAAGATTGGTAAGCGGCGTTGTTTTCCTTTAATTATTTGACTGTAGAAATAATGCACAAAAAAGGCCAAGCCAAATGCAGTAAACCACAGAACAGCAAGAATGAGCCCAGGAACACCAGTAAAGCCAACAGACTGCAAAAGCAGAAAATAAAATCAGTTTCCCATGTAAATATTGAGAATGATTAAAAGGTGATAATTATCAGATTCATAGAAATTGTTATGGTCAGAATCAAGTAACTCAATGCTTGGGTTGCATTTTTATTGCTTTTAGGCAATCTAAAGACTATAAAAACTATGCAATAATGAAGAAATCAATCACATAAAACATTATTGTACAAATATAAGTCCATGTAGTTTCAAGACCAAGTAGGTTTGATTTGGTATATAACCAGCAACACTCAAAATATTTCAATTCCATGGTAATCCAATTGCCAAAAGGAAGCCCAAAGAGAAAATTTAAGACTAAGCCTTAAATATTGGGTTGGATAGTGGAGTGTAGCATTTTGACAGCATGGTGATTTTAAATCCCCTTGTATTTAACGTTTCTCACATTGGGGATCTCAAGGTCATCTGTATTGCGTGTCTTTTCTTTTTTGAATCTTTAAAAAAAAGCCACTAATGGATTCGTTCAGTACACTTCGACTTTGAGGTAATTTTCACATCGGGATGAGGTTGTGCAAAGGACTTACAGCGCAGTAGTGTTTGTTGGTAATGTTCTATCCACCTTTATACTGCCTGAATTTGTACAAAATATCAGTTCTCTTAGTTCGATGATCAGCCAAAATCATAGAATTACTCGAATGCATGCTACTGTCGTCATCAGATGCAAGCACAGTGGGCAGCGCAGGCAGGATTTTTTTGGGTCCACATGCATTTGTAGTCAAATTGGTCACATTTTGTTTTCCTACAAAATAGATTTACAATTAGATGCTGAATTGATCTACCAATTTTGTAAGAAAGAATAAAAACTGTTTTTCCCACTGAGAAATAATGATAAATATAAAGATGTAACAAAATTACAAGATTCAATTCCTAGGTCTAATTAGAACCTTTGGTTGTAACAAAGGGTATTCGCACATCAGAAATGGGAGTGGCATGAATTTTTTCCTTGAGCCTAATGAACAAGGAAATTTTGAATTCAATATATACAGAAACCTTGACACTTACCCGTGCTCGTTGAACCACGTAGACTGTTCTTCTTGTCAACATTTACATCAATTTCTCTCCACCCATTTGAAAGGAACAGGTCGCCAGCAAAAATTCATATTCTAGGGACTACCTGACAATGAAAGCCTCCATGTCAAAAAAATAATAAATCTGTCAATTGCCAGAAAAGGAAAAATAAAACACTGCTCTTTTATCTCTTACCTATTGTCAATCCCCAAATTCTGCCCGGCAAGTAGAATGCAGAGCATACCAAACATAATTGTAAATCAGCACATCACCGTCACTTGCAGAGAAAATTGTGCAAACGCACTCTATGACTTGCCATGGCATTCCAATCACCGAGACCGCATTTACTTGAGACATTTTCCCAAACAGTTCGTTGCTTTGTCTGTGCTACCACATTTTTCATACATCTCTACCAAAGCATTTTATCAAATAGTTCAGCGCCTTGCTGCCAGGGCTAAAAGCCTAAAACAGATGCTTTCGAACAAGCTATGGATCTCTAAGTAGCACAGGAAACAATACACTGTTAAGCTTCCAAAATCCATAATTATTGCAAATAGAATTCGAGAATGAAATGTGACGGAGATTTAAGAGAATCCAAGATTGCTAAACGCTATGTACAATTCATAAAACTCAGATGCCTAGCAGTAATAAAAAGGAGGAAGGTACCTTTGATATTTCAAATCAGTATTGCAGCTCATAGCAGAAGTAAAATAGTAAAATGTGCTGAAGAATGAGGTTTCATGCGGGCCTGGGCTGAATGAAGCATGGGGCAGAAAATGGCCGAATTGGCCATGAAGAATGCCACCTAACCTTATTGCCCTGTAGCTTAGAAACAAGCCACGTGAACTGCTTTTAACAATGCCACCTGCTCACCAGGACAAGCCGCTACTCTCTTCTTCCCATTGCTGGATCATCTCAAACATTATAAGTGATTTTAATTTTTTCTTCTGCAGATTGGTGACTGATTTAAGTTTATAAATGATAAAAGCCAAAACCCCGGCAAAAATCTCACCAATCAATTAATGAATTTAAAGAAAATAACAGAAACAGCACTTTAATAGCAAAAATCAATAGCACTATGGGTTGGGGTCCTACTTTGGTTGGCTAAATCGTTGTAGGACGTTGGCCATGAGGTCTAGTCTATGCGCACCGTGCAGTCTAAAAAAAAATCAAAAGCACTATAGATTAAATACTTTTACCCCATTCCAGACACAGCTTTAATGTGTTTGAATATTGTTTTAGTTTTTTAAATAGGAATGTAGTTATTTTTTATGTGATAGGAGACTTTTATGTATTTTTTAATAGGAGTGCAAGTTAATTTTTTTTTAACTTTTAATTTTGTTGTCCATATTTATTTTAATTTATTTGCTTTATATATATTTTTATTTATGTAAAATATGAAATAAAAATTAATTGATATGTAATTTTTTATGTAAATTATAAATTGTAAAAAAATATAATATATAATTTAAAATGTAATGTTAAACGTTGAATTTTAAATATAAAATAAAATTATTTGTTTAATATATAGTGAAAAAGAATATTTAATATATAGTTTAAAAAACAATATATTAATTAAAGTTAACTTGTTCAATATATTTAATTCAAAATATAGAATTAAAATATAAATTTTCAAAATAAATAAAAAATTTATATAAATAAAATATAATTTAATTCAAAGTATATAGAAAATAATTAATTTAAAATATAGAGTTTAATTTAGAATATGTATTTGGGGTGAATGGACAAATAATGTGATTATTTGGCATGGGTGGCAGGTGGCGGACTACGTTTGTTCAAAAGTGGATGGCAGCTTTGGTTGGATTCCCCTGGATAGTAGTCTTGTCTCCTTAGAGCAAGAACAAAGAATAACTGATGCACTAAAGAAAAGAAGAATTTGTCTATCTGCATTGGAAGATGAAGTTTTCTGGTGTGGGGCTTGCTCCGGTAATTACTCGATTAAAATGGGATACAAAATACAAACTATGCAACATGCTTCTAGGATTTGGCCCCACCAACTATGTTGGAACTCAAATATTCTACCCAAGGCCGGGGCCTTTCTCTAGACGGCTCTACATAAAAGGATTCTTACTGGCGACCGACTGCCCACATATGGTATCCAGGGACCATCGGTCTGTGTGCTTTGTCAAGCTACAAAATGTTGGGACTGGCTTATGGAATCGTTGGGGTGGCAAACCCCCCCAAACAAAGGAACAATATGTAGAGTGGCGTGTGGCTGTCCTCGCCCTCATTGGTGGTTTGGAATATCTGGAAAGAGCGCAACAGGCGCATATTCTGCGAGAAGGCCATGTGCGTGGATGAAGTCATAAAACGAATTGAACATGGTATTTGTGAAGTGGCCAATACTAAATACCATGTAAACAAAAAAACGATATTCTCCAATTGGGACAATGATCTACAAAAAACTTGGAAAGCTCTAAAACCTCCACGGCTCGACCTTGCTAAACAAACCAATCAATGAGCAAAAGTTAAATGGTTGTTACCGAGGCCTGGTAGGCACAAGCTAAATTTTGTTGGGGCTACCAAAGGCAACCCCGGGGCAGCTGGTTCTGGAAGTCTGATTAGAAACAAGAATGGAGTCTGTGTGGGGGCGATGGCTCGCAAGCTGGGCATCGCTATCAACAATGAAGCCGAGTTTGAGGCTCTTGCTATTGGAGTAGATTTATGTATCAAACTAAAAATCTTAAATGTTGACATTGAAGGCGACTCTATGATATGTGTTAATGCAATCAGAAAGAAGCATGTAGCTAGTTGGAAATTGCAACGTTGGTCCCTATCATAACAAACCTTTTGAATAAGCTTGAATCATACTCGGTTGGCCACATATATAGG
>VDFB02000017.1:548778651-548864921 GCA_007258455.2 Sequoia sempervirens
AATGGCAGATGGAGGTGAACAAATGAATTCAAACTTGGCATAAATAGCAATAGCAATCTTTAATCTAAATCCTAAAATGTTCAATTAATAGATGTAAAGAAACTGAATGAATCTAAATGATGAAATTGTAGAGACCAGTGCCTTATTGGGTATGTGGAGTCAAATGAAATAGGAGTGGGAAACTTATTCTGGCAGAAACTCAAATTGTCGGCATATATTCTGTTTACAACTTGTATAAACATGCAAGACTGTGACTACTAAGCTCTACTTTAATAATCCAGATGAATCTCCCTGATTACTGTGATCAACCAAAAGGATTTAATCTCTCCTTGAAAGAACCAATCAATTAATCACACAGATACAACAAATGTGCACTGATAAACTGAAAATAAACTTGTTATATCAATTTAAACAACCATAAAGAATCAACTTGGAGACAGCTTAGCAATACTTTTCAATAAACTCAATAGAAAATTGACACCATAAATAAACTTGCCACATCAACTGATTTTCATTGAAATCGCCATTTGAAAACATGCATCATAGTCTCTGATATGATAACTTTATTCTATTGTATCCATCATCTACCTACTGTATATCGAAAATCTAATAGTTCCTGATGATTTTACAATCACAAAATACATATTTATACACCAGCATCAGAGAAACATATCACATTGAGATCCCATGTCGGCCTACCACTGAATTCAGGCTCATTTCATGTTGGCCTACAGTAATATTCAAGTATTCACATGTTGGCCACAATATTTGAATTTTTATTAATCATCACTGAAACAGTCGCCAAGAAATTCCGTTAGTCATGCCAAAGGAAATTATATCGCTGTCAGTCACCCCTTAGTTCTTTCTGTTTTGCCATGACTTATCTGAGTCAGGGAGATGTCGTATAGATCACTTTACATTTCCTCGAGATGTATTCTTTCGTTTTACATGTATTTCTATAACATTTTGTTCGTTATGCCGAAGTCAAGAAGTATCCTTTCGTCCCTTTGTGTTTCACTATAGCCCTGTGATGTCGGGAAGACCTTACATAAATCACATTATGTTTCACCGAAAGCCCCCTCATGATCAAACTTGTCGTTGTGACTTATTGCTATAGGGGAGATGTCACATCGGTCAAACCTTTGTCTCAACGAAATAGCCCGAGCTCACTTTAGATCGCCAAGATAATATCAATCTCACGCTAATAGAAACCCTTTTGTTTTATGTGCTTCGCTATGACATTCCGACGTCAGGGAGACCTCTTGTAGAGCACACTATGTCATACCGAAAGTCTTCATCCATCCTGTGTGTTGCTAAGACAAATCAATTCCTATACCGACATAGTCCTCATGTGTATTATCGGCGAGACCAAAGGTCACTCGCTAAGACCTCACTCCAAAAACTTTAACTCTTACCGATATACGCATCCTTCCGCCACCAGTCGGTGTGACAATGTGAATTCGTTATGACCTCACACCGAATACAAAATATTTGGCCGAAGAAATCCTTCAATGTGTTGCTCAGTAAGACTCCCCCTTATAAGACCTTGATAAAAACCATTCGTCGGCAAGACCCAATAAAGTCGATAAAACATTATTCTGAATGTGAGTAACTCTTACTGATAAGCCTTTTGTGCCAAGTCAGTAAGACACCATGAGATCGCCATGACCTTTCATCGAAGTGTTAACTTTTGCCGATAAGACTGTTCGATGCACGGTCGGTGAGACAAGATACCTTCGGTGAAACATTACCCCGATGACCCCTTAGCTCTTGCCAATGAATTTTTTGTTGCCGAGACAATGTGAAAGTCCTGTCGAACGAAACAATAGATGAATTCTAATCGTTGTGACCGTGAAGAAGTCATGCCGATATGCCTGTAGCAAACATATGTTAGCACAAAAGCATCACGGGTCGGGGAGACAGTTATGAACCTATGCCGATAGGAACTGCAATATGAAAAATGCATGACCCGATGGATCCTATGGGGGTATATGGGTAAAAATATCATGAAGAGAGGAAAATGTGCTTAGGGTAGGACTCATTATGAAAATGCACGGGTATGGACAACATGAAAAATCATCAGAAATTTACAGTTCCAACATAGTGAGCTTTTTTTAGCTTTTTTCAATCGATTCTATTAAAGAAAATCGATGATACTGTTGTGATAAATGGATGAAAACATTATGCAAGATTAATTAACATGATTTTATGCTAAAATGGATCTAAATATGCAATTGCTAGGCTAATATAAGCTAATTCTAAGATAAAAGATTCAAACCCTAATTTATAAACAAGCTAAGATGGATGCATGGAATCCATTAATGGAAGCTTAAAGCTAACATGCAACTAAATATGCTAAAATATGCTAAATGTGAGTAAAGTATGAGTGTGAGTGTGAGGGAATTCAACAACATAAGTTTGCAATTGAAAGATGGATCCGTTTGTCTCCAAATAGTGTTCTATTTATAGGAAAGAAAATGAGAAATGGATGGTTGAGATTAAAAAGATTAATCAACGGTCAAGGATGGAGGAAATAGGAGGCATGGATCATGGATTCTCATCAACGGGTGAGAATGCAAGATGAGATTTAATCAAGGGTTCTCATTTGTTCCAAACAAACACACTTTTGACCTACACACACAGGTCACAAGGTAACTTGCTCAAGAGGTCACAACTTTAGCTTGCTCAAGAAGCCAAGTGAGAATATTCCCTTTGTTAAATGATTGGAGAGAGAATATTCTTTTTGGAATATTCTCATGGGTGAGGAAAAAGGTTAATTTGCAATTTAAAACAAACTTTTAATTGTGCAAAAAAAAGGATAAGGAATATTCCATGGGAATATTCCCCTTTTAGAGGAAAATTAGATTAATTGTTAATTAAACAAGGTTTAATCATACAATTAGGGGTTTTTAGAGGAATAAGGTGATTTTCATTAAATTAAATGATTTAATGAAAGGGGGAAAGGTGAAATGACATTTAATTAAATAACTTAGGGTTATTTAATTAAATAAGATGACTTAGGGAATTAAATTAAATAGTTTGATTTATTTAATTTAATGAGATGAAATGTTAGTGTTAAAGGGGTGAATTAACATGATTTGATGAATTAGGTTAATAGATGCAAATGATGCAATTAATTAATTATCCAAGCTAATTTCAATTAATTAAGCGAAAAGGGGATGGGTTTCAAGAGGAAATGATGTTAGTATACCTGATTCGAGTGTATGATATCATTTAGGACATTTTTCAGTGTCTACACCATTAATGGAAGCTAAGCTAATATGATGCAAGAAATTAACCTAAAATGTCTTCTAAAACATGAAATATGAGTGCAAGATGAGAGTGATTTTAACATCATAAGTTTTGTCTTAAAAGATGGATCCATTTGTCTCCAAATAGTGACCTATTTATAGGAGGACAAATGAGAAATGAAGGGCTAAAATTGAAAAAGCTAATCAATGGTCAATATGGAAGGAAGATGGAGGCATGGATCATGGATTCTCATCAAGGGTTGAGGATGCAAGATGATATTTAATCAAGGGCTTACATTCATCCAAACAAACACACTTTCAAAACTTGCACAAGAAGCTTTGTTGAAAGTTTGTTTCAAAAAGGAATATTCCCTTTTTCAAATGAGTAAAGAAAGATAATATTCTCATGGGTGAGGAAAATTAGATATTTAGTTCATTAAAACCAAATTTTATTGTGCAAAGGAACATTCCAGGGGAATATTCCCTATTTGGAGGAATGTGCAAAGGAGGAATATTCTCTTGGAATATTCCCTTACAAGTGAGAGGATTAGATTTAATTAGTAATTTGATAATTAAATAAAGTTTCAATTATGCAAATTAGGGGAATTAGGATATTCATTAAATAATTTATTTATTTAATGAAAAGGGGGAAAGTAATATGATATTTAATTAAATATCTTAAGAAACTATTTAATTAAATAAGAGTACTTTAGGGATTAAATTAAATAATTTTATTTATTCAATTTAATAGGATGAAATGTTAGCATGAAAGGGGGTGAATTAACCTAATTAGGTCAATTAGATTAATAGATGAAAATGATGATTATATTTTCTGATGGATGGCTCTACGTCAGTGATTGTGGGTGAGTGTTAGGGTCTGCGTGCCCTAGCTTGTGGCTGTGTGTAGTGTTTTGCGGGGAGGAGGAGTCTCTGTTGTGCAAGGGTGGGGTGTGCACTTTTTCCCATGGAAGGGCTTCTAGTAGGTACCATGGTCCATTTGCAATGGCTGAGGATTTTTGCAAGGTTTTCTTGGTGTCAGTGAACAGTGGGTGGCACTTGGAGGGGGTGTTGATGGTGTGGGGGATTGGTTCCTTGTTATAGGGATTTGTAGAGCTAGCTGTATTTTTTCTTTCTGGTGTTTGACTTTTGGTCTCTAGTATCCCCATGTCCTATGTGAGTTATTCTTTTCATCTATGCATGGTAGGGATTGGGGTTTCTCTGAACTCTACTGGCTCAGGGGCATCGACTGTTTCTAAGCCCTCTTCTTCCATGCATGCTAAAATTGAATGGAAACAAAATCATGCTTTCTCGAGGGGGGAGTCTGTAGTTGCCAACGATCTCTTCTATCAAGAAAGTGAATTGATGCCTAGCTAGGAGCCAGGATCGTCCTATGTTAGTGATCCAACCAGAATTAGTGGCTGATGACATTGCATATTGGAGAAATCAAGCTCTTATCTACAAATTTTTGGGGCTTCACCTTTCCCTACCAATTTTGGAATCATGGGAAAGAAAAGTTTAGAACCCTGAAGGGGACATGGAGATAGTTATGGAATCCAACAATTATTTTTTGGTTATCTTCTCTTGCATGGAAAATAGACATAAAGCTTTTTAAGGAGGCCCATATTTCTTTAACTAGGTTGGGCTCTTTGTCAAACCTTGGCATTGTTGTATAGTTTTTGCACACATGCCCCGCTGAAAGCAGGGACCTCTTTCGCTTTGGTTTTTGGTGTTTTGGCCCTTCAATTTTGAGGATTACTTTTCCTTGGCATGTGCTTAAATGTTTATCTTGCTTTCCTAAGTGATTTCCCTAAGTTGCACATTGAAGATCTTTAGTTTTGGGCAAAGTTCGGGTTTTCACCTGAGTTTGGGATTTTCTACCCCATCCAGATTTTCCCGGATCCTGCTCAAACTCCAGCCAAATGTTGTGGTTTGGGAATGTTTGGTCTTTGCAGAATTCTGTGTGGGCTAGATTTTTTTTAAGTCCGTCCTGTCGTCGGGTTCTCGGGTTTTCTTGGCTGTCTTCTCGACAGCATTAATGCTCTTCGTACGAGATTTCAACGATGTATTTAGTCAATTTCTTGGGAATCTTGTGCCATTGTGATTTGTCATTCGTATTCTATTGGGCTAGGGAGTGCATTCTTCAAGTGTTGAACTTGATTTAGGGTGTTGGATTTGTGAATTGTCTTATTTAAGTGGTGATTTCCTGGGCATTTTTGTTGCTGTCATTGGTGGGTGCCATTAAACTTGCATTTGTTATCTCTGAGATCAATTTTTTCTTCATCAATGGTACGTATATGATTTCCTTGCTTTTGATTGATAAATGCGAGCAATGCTTTGGCATTTTTTGGTTTATTCAGGGTTCAAATTTCTGCATGATTTGAGCATTTCGTGGCTAGGGTTGCATGATATTTTTGATTCATTATTTCCCAAGTAAGTTCGAGTTCACTCTTTCATTTGCATCATGAAGTAACTTGCTTCTGAGTTGTGAATACCCCTAGTAAAGACCTAGTAGTTGAAATGTTTGAATCTTGAGCTTTCCTATGTGTTAATGGCGGATTTTGTAGGGTTTGATACCTAGGGCATCATCATTTCAGCTTAGTTTGCTTTTGAACTGGCCTAGAATTCTAAGAAAATCTATAGAAGGTCCATATCAAACTCATTGTAGGCCTAGATTCTTGAAATTTATGATCAATCCGTCAATCTAAGCGAAATCGTGATTGAATGCCGAAGTTCGGGTTTTTCACCTATCTCAGGATTTTCTGGCTCTGGCAGATTTTCCCGATCTCCTTCGTTTTCCCAGAATTTGCAAACTTTCAAAGTTTTACCTACCCCGCAGATTCCCTGCTCACCCAGATTTTCCCGAAGTCCTGTGTTCCTTTGTTTTTCTGAGATCTGCAAAATGTCTCTTCCTTCACGGAAATCTATCCCGTGTGGATTTTCCCAGAATCTGGTGGAAAGTGAAAGAATAGGAAATAACATGATGTGTTAATGAATATGGTGCATTTTATGATTAATTTATGCTATTTTGAGATCTCACATGTTGTTTATTGATTGATAATGATCAGATTGAGTTGCTAATAGGTGTTTTCATGTTCATTTTGTTGGAATCCGTCTAGCCCAGAATTTTTCAAAATTCCTCCTGGCTTGGATTCCGTAGATGGTCCTGAAACCCGAAGTTTGTTATGATCATTTTATTTGAGATTTAATGACACCTTGCTTATCTAGGGTTCATTTTAATGATGATTTTTGATCGATTAACTTTTTTTGTGTGATTCTTACTATGGTTCCTTTTGTTGAGTGCAGGCAGAATCTGGTAAGGTGACGGCTGGAAAGGCTAAGGACACATTGGAAGGATCCTCGGTATCTAAAGCAAAGAGAATTAAGATGGACATCAAGAGAAAAATCTCGGAGAGCAAGATCACCTCTATTTGTTCAGAAGTAATAGATACCAACATTGGACTATGGGACTATGAGGAGTTCAAAGGAAGAATGGCAGCGCGCAATCTTCCTTTGGTGGCTACAAGAATGTTGGAATCAAGATTAGCACACGTAGCTGGTTTTCCCTCTACAGTGCAGTGTTATGAATTAGTCCTTGAGTGTTCCAGACATTATGATAGTGATACACAGAGAATAATTGGCCCTCAAGGGAGGATTGTGGAAAATCTGAATCTCGTCTCAATAGCTCAGACCTTTGACATGCCAGAAAAATCTCATGTGGTGGCATTCAACATGGAAGCTGACTAAAATTTCTATGAAGGAGACTATTAAATCCTGGCTGACTTATCAATTCACGGTTGGAAAAACTGATCTCATTATTCTAAAGCGCCTAAATAGCTATTGGGCAAAAGTTCAAGAAGAATATTATGATACCATACTCTTCTTAGCGGGGTGGTGGGATTAAAAATACAAATTATGTTTGAGAATTGGATGTACCACGTCGTACAGGATAAGAGCAGGAAAGATCCCAGCTATCATTGGTAGAATTAATCATAAAGAGGTAAGAAGGGTGATTCATGGTGAATTATGCAGTAATGCTGCCAAGCGAAGACCTTCTGTGACTTCCCTGCTTAGTCATGCATGCAGATTTCATTAGGTACAAGGGGTTGGAAGTACCAAGGGCATTTTTGGACGGGATGTGATTTATGAAGTTTACCCTCAATTGCACTTAGGGAGCTCGAGCTACAAGAGGGTGAATGACACATTCACCATGCATATTACCAGATTGCTTCAGGGTGCTGAACATATGAGAATTTCAAACCAAGCCAAGGAGCTCATCAAGAAATATGGTGCTTGGTTCATTGGTTTAACCTTCTCATGTGTAGTGCGAGGAGCACCCAAGCAAGGATATGCCTCCATGAGGCAATTTCAATTTTTTTGATCTAATCATGATGACCTAACATTGTAATAAGGTCTATTATATCACTTTAATTTTGTTTTAGGTCATTTTTAGTGATTTTGGAATTATTGGGTCTAAAATGTAAAAAGTGTAAAAAATTGACAAATTGTTGCCAAACAATATTGCAACAAAATGCAAAAAGGCCAAATGAAGGAATGTGAAAGGTCAAGGCAGTTTTAGAGTTAGTTTTATGAGTCATAATTGGTTTATAAATCCATTTTGTATCCTCACAAACGTTGAGGGAGGTTGGGGAAAGGTGTATGAAGAACAATTTCAATTTAAAGTTCAGATTTTCTGTATTTTTCCTGATTTTTCTGTGTTGCAGGCCATTGTACGGAAATTTATGGTCCTTAAAACCTCTCCTCCTCCATTTCATCTTGTATCCCCGTGAATCTACTTTCTTTTACATTTTGTTTCATCAAATTTCATTAAAGTTTGCAAAAGATATGAGCATTTTATCAAAAGCGGCCAAAACCCTATTTTAGGGTAACCAGAGACAAAGAAACTGGTGTATCTTCAATTCCAAGCGGTGGAAAATCCTAATTTTCGGTGGGAAGGCGTATTTTTTCATGTTATTTCATATTATAAATCCTTATACTGAAATATTAAGGATAGCACATGAAACAATGTTGCCCTAGCTCTGAAATTTAGGGAAAATCTGGTAAAATCCAGTGAACAGTGAAGTCTAATTAAGTATTGCTCATGGTTTTAAGTTCTGCATGAATTATTTTTGTTTGGTAAAGGTTTTTGGAACTAGGTGATCCAATTTCAAGATGGGAATTGATAAATTTACAAGTTTGTGGATTTCATTTAGTGACTTGACTGGACAGAGTTAATATAGTCTACTTTGGGAATAAAAATTGGAAGTTTTGAATTGGTATTTGCTAAAATGTATTGAAGAACATTTGGGGAATAGAATAACCATATTTTTCAGGTACATTTATACTTGTTTATTACAATAAGAATAAATAATGGCTTGGGAATTATGGAGTTGCTAGTTTGAGGGGTCTAAAATGGCCTATTTGTTGTTTTAGGACAGTCATAAAGAAGTGATGAAATATGATAGGACAGACCTTGTAAATGTTTTATTTGAGTTATTTCTATCTAAATGGTGACATTGAAGGTACACAAGGGTTTGGTAGAGGACTAGGATCATGGTTTGGTCTTTTGGTGTCTTGGTGCTTTATGAATGCAAGCTATTTCAAAGAATGTACTAGTGAATGTTGAAAGATATGTTTGGTTCTTAGTTTCAAATGGTAATACTGATTTGATTCAGTTATTCTAATGAAGGATATGATGAGTTAGAATCTTATGATGGTGTAGAATACTGATTTGTGGAATGGATGAATTATAACCTTGTGAATGGCTAAGAGAATTTGAGGCTTTTGATTGAGTTGATAAATGAAAGTGACAATAAAAGTTTAGTGAACAAAGTTGCTTTGTTTAATTTGATCTTCTCCTAATTCAGTTTGGGATTGATTCTCCCTAATGAAATGAGATTTTTTTTTGGTGAGTTGGTATGATGCTCTGCATCAGTTGGTATCAGAGCCCGGGAAAGATATGGGTTGATAAGTTGGTTGTGGTTTGTGGTTTGTAGTTGTGGTTTATTGGTTGTTTGCAGGAGAGTGAGTTGTGAAGCAAGGAAGAATATTGCTTGAGAGGATGGAGAACTTGAGAAGGCATTTGCAGGTAGAGGAAGAGAGAAAGAAGAGAAAGAAACAAGCAAAGTTTGATAAAGAAATTGTTGAGTTAAAGCAAGCATTAAAGAGGTTAGATGAAGAGTTCCAAGAATCTATGATGAAGTTAGAACAAATGATGGAAGAAGAAGAAGCATATGAAGATGCACATGAAGAATTCTTAGATGAAGACAAAGATGTTCCTGAGCATGAAGATGAAGAAGAAGTTGAGATGAAGAACTTGATTTTAGAGGGAGAAGATACTGAGTTGGTGTCAAGATTTGAAGAAGAAATGATCAAGGATGAATTGATTTTGGAAACCTATAGAGAGTTGAAGAAAGATGGAGGTATTTTGATATATTTCATGTATCATTTCTTTATTTTTCTAATATTTTGGACAAAGAACAATTTGAAGATCAAGTTGCAGCAGATTGAAGAAGGACAAAAGGAGATTGAGACATTTCAAGGCATGGATGAGCAGATTCATAGAGATAGGACAAGATGGAAGCATGTTGGCATTGACCAACTTAAACCAAAAGTGAAGATGAAGGTTGCAGGGCATAAAGACTACATGGAGGAGTAGTTAATCCAAGAGGACTTGGAATTCTTTTTGGCTGGAGAGAATGGTGCAGGAGCACCCAAGCAAGGATATGCCTCCATGAAGCAATTTCAATTTTTTTGATCTAATCATGATGACCTAACATTGTAATAAGGTCTATTATATCACTTTAAATTTTTTTTAGGTCATTTTTAGTGATTTTGGAATTATTGGGTCTAAAATGTAAAAAGTGTAAAAAATTGACAAATTGTTGCCAAACAATATTGCAACAAAATGCAAAAATGCCAAATGAAGGAATGTGAAAGGTCAAGGCAGTTTTAGAGTTAGTTTTATGAGTCATAATTGGTTTATAAATCCATTTTGTATCCTCACAAATGTTGAGGGAGGTTGGGGAAAGGTGTATGAAGAACAATTTCAATTTAAAGTTCAGATTTTTTGTATTTTTCCTGATTTTTCTGTGTTGCAGGCCATTGTACGGAAATTTATGGTCCTTAAAACCTCTCCTCCTCCATTTCATCTTGTATCCCCTTGAATCTAATTTCTTTTACATTTTGTTTCATCAAATTTCATTAAATTTTGCAAAAGATATGAGCATTTTATCAAAAGCGGCCAAAACCCTGTTTTAGGGTAACCAGAGACAAAGAAACTGGTGTATCTTCAATTCCAAGCGGTGGAAAATCCTAATTTTCGGTGGGAAGGCGTATTTTTTCATGTTATTTCATATTATAAATCCTTATACTGAAATATTAAGGATAGCACATGAAACAATGTTGCCCTAGCTCTGAAATTTAGGGAAAATCTGGTAAAATCCAGTGAACAGTGAAGTCTAATTAAGTATTGCTCATGGTTTTAAGTTCTGCATGAATTATTTTTGTTTGGTAAAGGTTTTTGGAACTAGGTGATCCAATTTCAAGATGGGAATTGATAAATTTACAAGTTTGTGGATTTCATTTAGTGACTTGACTGGACAGAGTTAATACAGTCTACTTTGGGAATAAAAATTGGAAGTTTTGAATTGGTATTTGCTAAAATGTATTGAAGAACATTTGGGGAATGGAATAACCATATTTTTCATGTACATTTATACTTGTTTATTACAATAAGAATAAATAATGGCTTGGGAATTATGGAGTTGCTAGTTTGAGGGGTCTAAAATGGCCTATTTGTTGTTTTGGGACAGTCATAAAGAAGTGATGAAATATGATAGGACAGACCTTGTAAATATTTTATTTGAGTTATTTCTATCTAAATGGTGACATTGAAGGTACACAAGGGTTTGGTAGAGGACTAGGATCATGGTTTGGTCTTTTGGTGTCTTGGTGCTTTATGAATGCAAGCTATTTCAAAGAATGTACTAGTGAATGTTGAAAGATATGTTTGGTTCTCAGTTTCAAATGTTAATACTGATTTGATTCAGTTATTCTAATGAAGGCTATGATGAGTTAGAATCTTATGATGGTGTAGAATACTGATTTGTGGAATGGATGAATTATAACCTTGTGAATGGCTAAGAGAATTTGAGGCTTTTGATTGAGTTGATAAATGAAAGTGACAATAAAAGTTTAGTGAACAAAGTTGCTTTGTTTAATTTGATCTTCTCCTAATTCAGTTTGGGATTGATTCTCCCTAATGAAATGAGATTTTTTTTTGGTGAGTTGGTATGATGCTCTGCATCAATTTCATCATTAATTGACAATGAAATGCAATTTTTTTATGATAAAAGAATTTGGTGTATATTCTATTTACATGTTCTTATTTTTCCTCGAGGAATTTGGCCGGAAGGGTTCTCCGAAGCAACTGATTTTAAAGAAGTATTTTCATTAAGTTCAGCATGCATTCTGGATTTTCATCTTCATTTCATCCAACCAAAGCGGTTTTTTCATTTTCATTTTTTTCATTTTTTCATTTTTTCATCTTCATCTTCATTTTCATTTTCATCTTCATCTTCATTTTCATTTTTTCATTTTCATTTTCATTTCATCTTCATCTTCATTTCATTTTCATTTCATTTTCAATTTTTCATCTTCATTTCATTTTCATTTTTCATTTTTCACCTTCATCTTCATTTCGTTTTCATTTTTCGTTTAAAATACAGTAAAAAATAATCATTTTGATTTTCCGCTGCAACAAAGATTTTTCTTTTCGTTTTTTCAACCAAATTCTATAAAGGTTCATCTCTCACGAGATATAGTCAATGTCAACATCGTTAAGTCCAACATCTTGTAAAACTTCTAGATACAAATTTACCATTTCACTAACATGTGGATTTGAAGACGTACCTAGATTTGTGCATATTGAAACATTCTCTATAGCATTCAAAGAGGGATTTGAAGACATAGTAGGACTTGTTTGTATAATCATATTCTTCTCCAAATCGACTCCTTGCAAATTAACTTCATCTACAACCATGGTATCCTCAATGTTTTCATCTTCAATAGTTGTTGAATTGGTTGCTCCACCATCATTCATTGATTTCATTCTCATTCTTCTTTCTCTTTCTCTTTGTCTCTCTTTTTCCCTATTTGCTTCAACTTCTTGAGGAGTCAATGTCTTCCTTCTTTTATTACGAGCTTTATCTCCCATGATTATAAAATTCTCAAGCACAAATGAATGTTAATAGTGAAATTCTTCAAAATATTCAATCCAAATTGGAATTTGAATACCTATTAAGACAAAATTCTTCCTCTTGTGTTTGTCAAAACAAGTAAAAAACTACCACAATTCCACTTTAAAAATTAAGTTATGACCTGTAAATACAATAGCTTATGAAAAATCATTCATTTTTAGTGCTCTCGAATGTACATGCAAGTTGCATACTTCAGAAAACTTGTGCACAGTGAATTTAAATCATATAAACGGGATCCTGTTAATAACACGGGACCCGCTTCAAATGAATCGGGATACCGATTATAAAACGGGATCCTGTTTATGCATAAGCGGGATCCTGTTTCATAATCGGGATCTCGTTCACCGACTTCGAACATTGGAGCCATTGCTTAGTGAATGGGATCTCGTTTATGAAATGGGATGCCGTTATGCTGACAATGGTCGGAATGTGGTTCAAATGTAATGGGATCCCGATTAGTAAACGGGATCCCATTTATGAATAAACGGGATCCCGTTTTATAAGCGAGATCCCATTTTTTTAAAATTTGAATTGCCTTTTGCATTGTGGTCGGGTTTTTGCTTAGGTTTTTGTTTCAGGAAAAGCATTGGAAGTCTGAACCTCAACCTTCAACCTAGTTTGACCTACAAGTTGAAGGTCCTAACAATGTCAAAGAAAAATACCAACTTTGGACATATGGCTGACGACCTTTTTTGTAGAATTTTCTGACGAAATTAAAACCCATTTTAGATGAAACAATGCAGATTCTAAATATGTAATTTGTTTTGCAATTGGATTATTTTTTCTATTTTTCAATTAATTTCTAATAAAATTGGTCCATAAACTTTCAATATTAGAGTTTTTTACTATTTTAATAACTTTTGATCAACATAACATTTTGACAAATGGATTGCACGAGAAAAACTTCCAGACTAGTCTTTCAATTTAAAAAATAAAAAAATGATAAGTTTTAGGTCATCTTCGCGTAATCATACCGCAGTGATTTTTCAAAGCGACAAATCGCCTAATAATAATTTAACAAAAAAAATTCAATAAAAATACAAAAATCAAGAACAAACCCGATGAGTCATAAAACTTATCCCAAAAGGATTTAGAAAATACGATAATTTAAGTCAAAATATGGATGTCATACACGTGCATGGTATGGTAAAAAAAATGACTTTTAAAGCAGTGGTTTTAGAAATGCCTATTAAAACTCAATTTGTACAATCTGGGTATTGAAATAAATTACATATTTGGAAACTAGACTCGAGCACTACATTTTATGATTAGTGACTTTTTTAAAGATTTCATCTCTAAGTGCTTCAAATTTTAAGGTCAAATGTGTCAAATGCTGAAAATCAGATAAAACACTTCCACTTTTTGGCCAAAAAGTGGACTCAACTTCTTACACACACCCATGTATTCTAAGAGTCTGATAGTGGTCATGTTGCCTCTATATCTTTGAGTGGTGCTACTCCTATGAGAAGCTTGCTTTGCAAGTATATTGTATTCTTTGTGATTTCTTAATAATATATTGGGCGGATTTTCGAGTGTGGGGTTTTTCTCCCGAAAGGGTTTTCCCCACGTAAATCATTGTGTTGTGGTATGCATGATATTTGTGTTTATTTTTGTTTAAGTTTCTGCAATGATTAAAGATTTGTAAAAGATTGCATTATTCTTCTCTCAAGGTTAGTGTAGGAAGTTGTTCCGCTACCTTAGCTTCCTCACACACTAGCAGAGGTTGCCAATTTCAAACTCTATTGACCTTCCTGTGAATTTGAGAGCTAAATTTAGATCTAGAAAGAGAAGGATATGAGAGAGATAACTCCAAAAGCTTGACCAAACGAAGATAAAAAGAGGAGACAGAACCCTCCTTATGTTTTAACCTCTTAAACCACAACAAATATATTAGATAAATTTTTTCATCAAATTGCAATAAACGTCACGTGCTTTGAGAGTTTTAGCTTGAAACCCATAAGGAATCCTTGCTCTACATTTCAAATATAAATTATGTAAATCTTATTGATTTGATCATTATGGCTCTTTTCCAAAAATAACTTTTCACAAATTTCAATACATGATGTTTTCAATTTTACATATTGATTATTATATTAAGATAAAACTTATTCTTAGCCGAAAAATTCAAAGCGTTGGAATATATTAAAAAGTTTACATGTATGACATTAAGTCACATTTGGATTTGAGACTTATAGCTTGAAAGCCACCTGTCTTCTTCTTTTCTCTTCATTTCAAAGTTAAATGTTATAAAAAAATTGACTAATTTGATGGCTCATTTGCAAATAAGAAATTGGAAATAAAATTATAAATTTAATGTTACATTATATGCTATTTACTTAAATATTTTGAAATGGAGTTTTACACATGAAGTTTACAAGTTTTGGTATAAATTGTTGGTATCCTACAATAAGGACTAAAATGCATGCAAGTTTTGTCTTAATTACACTAATGGATGTCAAATGTCTACTTACTTGCTCCACATTCAAAGCCAAGTAGAAATTTAGATGATTTGAAGGTTAATTTTTGAATAAAAAATTCTTTTGGTAAAACTATTGAAATCTTGAAAAAAAAATTTAATCTTAGACTATTGAAGTGTAATAACTAAAATACATACAAAATTTTGGATTAATCAAACTAAAAAGCACTCAGATGTGAGAATTTCAGCATGGAAGCCACATGTCTATTGTTAATGTTATGGCAGCTTCGGGTTCATCCTTCCAGCCGCGAATAAAGACATAAATAAATATAGCCTATCGGCTATTTATTTATATGAGATATTTTAATGTGAAGGGGTACTTCACTTGGCAACAATATAATTTCTAAAAGGGATGACCTTCCTTGATATTCACATCTTATTTTTGTAATTATATTTATTATACTTGGCTGACTTGTATCAACATAAGGGTGGTGACTCTTCAAGGATGTATAAATAAGAGTTCACCTTTCCTCATTTGTAACCAAGCAAGTTCGAATTATCATTTCAAGCAAGTGCGAATTCTTCAAGAGCAAGTTGCAAATTCTTCTAGGGCAGAATTGGATCTTAAGGAGAGGAAGATTATTATCTATCTTTGCATCTTGTATAGGTGTTGAATATTGGCCTTGTGACTGGCCTCATTGTAAAGAGAATTGTTGCCTCTATTTATATATATAAGAGAGATCTTTGTTGTTGGGTTTTTCTCCCTCAAGAGGAGGGTTTTCCCAGGGTATTTACTGTGTTGTTGTGTCTGATTTTGAATTAATTTTCTGTGCATATAATTTATTCGTTAAAATTTACCATGGTATCAGAGAGGGTTTGAGAGGATCATGATCAGATTATTGCTAATTAGCATACCCTATTTGTTCACTTAGTCAAGTTGGTGAATGGTTTGAAGATCAAGGATAGACTCGAGGGTGCATCTAACCTCACATCATGGAGGTTTAGGATCATGCTTACCTTGCATGAAGATGACTTGGGTGAGTTCGTAGAGTCCAACGTTCCTGAACTTGAGGAGAAAGAAGTGAAGTTACAATGGGTGAAGAAAGATATTAAAGCAATGAAGATATTGGTTGATTCCGTCAAGGATCATATTGTGCCTATCATCTCTAAGTTGAAGATTGCGAGAGACATGTTCAAAACATTGGAAGAGATGTACAAAATCAACAATACCAACCAAGCGCTTGCATTGAAGCAACAACTTTATCATGTGAAGATGGTGAAAGGTGAATCAGTGATTGCATACTTTATGATGATTGCAGATTTGAGAGATCAGCTCTCGACAATAGGGAATATGGTTGATGACAAAGACTTGACTATGCTTGCTCTCAATGGTCTACCTTTATCTTGGGAATCTTACATTCAGGGAATCAGTGCAAGATCAAAATTGCCTAAGTTTGATTGCCTAAGATTAGATTGCATTCAAGAGGAATCAAGGTTGGTGGCAAGAGGTGTTGGTAAAAGTTCAAAGAATGAAGACATTCATGTTCTTGCCTCCCATGCTTCAAAGAAGAAAGGAAAAGATGGAAGGAAAGGATTCTTCAAGAGGAATCAAGACAAGGGAAATGATGATGCACCTCCATTCAAGAAGAAGAGGGATATGTCCAAGATTCAATGTTTTAGGTGTGACAAGTTTGGGCACTTCGCCAAGAATTGTCCAACTAGACCTAAGCAACAGGTCACCATTGCGGATGTTGATGATGCCTCTCCTCAAAAGGATTCAAGTGAATATTTGTTCTATTCGACATTATCAAGCAGTGTACCTTCCGACACCAACACTTGGATAATCGACAGTGGTGCTTCACGACACATTACCGGCTTTAAGGAGCACTTATCAAGTTTGGTGGAAAAGAAGTCTTCTGAACAAGTCATCATTGGAGATGATGCTAGCTACTCCGTGAAAGGAATTGGGACCTCTACACTTCATTTGGATTTTCGCATATCACTTCAATTGGGTAATGTTCTTTATGTTCCTGGAATCAAGCGCAATCTTATTTCTATTTCAGCTTTGGAAGATAAAGGATATCAAGTTTCCTTCTCCAAAGGAGAAATTCTAGTGTGGATGGAGAACTCTAGCTTCAAGGATGCTCAAGTAATTGGAGTTAGACATGAAAACCTTTACAAGGTCTGCACACATTCTTTACAAGCTTTCATTCACGACTCTTCAAGTCTATGCGATCTTTGGCATCGGAGATTGGCTCACCTACACTTTCGAGCCTTACCTATCATGGAGAAGATGGTGACGGGCCTTCCTAAGTTCAACCAGGAGCACAAAGGTACTTGCAAGGGCTACACATTGGGTAAGAATATAAAAGCCCCTTTTCATAGTAGAGAAAATAGATCTAAGTGTATTTTAGATCTTATTCATTCTGATTTATGTGGTCCTATGTCTATTCTGTTTTCAAGTGGATTCTTGTATTATGTTATTTTTATTGATGATCACTCTAGGAAGACTTGGATTTATTTTTTGAAATCTAAAGAGTCTGAGGAAGTGTTGGATAGGTTTAAAGAGTTTAAAGCCTTGGTAGAAAATATTTCTGGTAAAAGAATTAAAGTCCTTAGATCTGACAATGGTGGAGAATACACCTTTGGTAGTTTTCAATTTTTTTGTATTGATGCAGGGATTAAGAGGGAGTTCTATGTTCCCTATAATCCTCAACAAAATGGTGTTGCAGAAAGGAAGAACAGGACAATCGTGGAAGCAGCGAAGGCCTTGATTCATGATCAATATTTGCAAACCTTCCTATGGGCAGAAGCTTCCAGGACAACTGTATATGTTCAGAACAGAAGTCCTCATAAGATCTTGTAGAATATGACTCCAGAAGAAGCCTTTACAGGGAAGAAGCCTAAAGTCAGTCATTTAAGGATCTTTGGATGTCTTGTCTATATTCATGTTCCCAAGGAAAAGAGAACCAAGTTGGAGCCTTCTAGCAAGAAGGGAATATTTGTGGGCTACAGTGAGACATCAAAAGCCTACAGAATTTACATTCTAGGTCAGAAGTTGATCGAGATCAGTAGCGATGTCACATTCAAGGAAGATGTTGCATTCAGGAGATCCAAGGGGATTCATATGGAAGTTGATAATGAGAGTCTCCTCGAGGATATGGAAGTTGAGCATACTCCCGAGATTCAGAGGAGACTTGAGAAAAGAAGATATGATTTTGTTGAACCCTTGGAACCTACTTGATGGGCCTACTGACATTGTTATTGGGAGAAAGAGACCTCTATGGGCCAAGCGTACTATGCAAGAAGCTAAAAAGTTTTGCAGCTCCTAGAGGCACATTCAGAGAAAGCAAAAGGCCACATAAGTTCTCCAGTTATGTTGCCTTGATGAGTCAGATTATAGAATCTGAGCCTACCTGTGTTGAGGAAGCATCTAGTCTTCAAGTTTGGAGAGATGCTATGACAGAGGAGTATCAGTCAATTCTTAAAAATGATGTTTGGGATATTGTTCCTAGACCCGAGGGCAAGTCTGTGGTATCTTCTAAATGGCTATTCAAGATTAAGCATGCTGCAGATGGAAGCATTGAGAAGTACAAGGCAAGATTTGTGGCTCGTGGGTTTCTCTCAGAAAGAGGGAGTTGATTATGATGAAACATTTGCTCCTGTTGCTCGCTACACTTCAGTCGAACCATCATTGCTATTGCGCATCTAGAGGATGGAAGATTCACCAGATGGACGAAGACAACCTTATCAATGGAGTGATTGAGGAAGAGGTTTATATAGAGCAACCTGATGGATTTGAGGTTCATGGGAAGGAGTCACATGTTTGCAAATTGAAGAAGGCCTTGTATGGTCTTAAGCAGGCTCCTCGTGCATGGTACAAAAGGATTGATCGTACCTATCAAGTTTGGACTTTTGAAGAATGATGCTGATTCAAATCTCTACTTCAAGGTAATCAATGGTGATGCATTAATTTTGGTTTTATATGTTGATGTCGATCCTATGGAGATCACTGGTCTTGAGTGTAGGAGTTGACTTGGTGAGATGAAGGACCTTGGGCTCATGCCATTACTTCCTTGGATTAGAAGTCTAGCAGAAACGGATGAGATGATTCTAAGTCAAGGAAAGTACACCAGTATACTTAAGGGTGGCATGATGGATTACCAAAATCCATTTTCCACACCTATGGAAACCAATCTACATAAATTGAAGGAGGTTATACTAGTTCAGACTTGGTGGATCCTACATTGTACAGACAACTATTGGGTCCTTGATGTACCTAGTTAACACTAGACCAATATTGTTATGTTGTGAGTGCACTTAGTCAGTCATTGTGACCCGAGATAAATACGTCTTGTTGTAGCTAAACATATCAAGATACTTGTGTGGCAGATTGGATATGGGTTGAGGTATTCTTGATCTGGACTTGGAGTTACATGGTTTCATTGATTCTAATTGGGTAGGTTGTGTCATAGATCGGAAGAGCACCTCTGGTTGTTGCTTCAGTTTGGGTTCAGCTATGATTTCCTGGTGCAGCAGGAAGCAATCATCTGTAGCATTAAGTACAACAGAGGCAAAGTATATTGCAGCTTGTATGGCAACTCGGGAAGCAGTGTGGCTTCGTAAGCTCCTTGCAGGATTGTTTGGACAATCAATGGAGCCTACTATCATTCATTGTGATAATCAGAGTTGTGTGAAGCTTTCTGTCAATCCTGTGTTCCATGACAGAACCAAGCACGTTGAGATCAAGTACCACTACATGAGAGATATGGTACTGCGAAGGCTGTATAGTTGAGGTACATCAGCACTGATGAGTATACGACAGATATTCTCACCAAGCCTCTCGCCAGGATAAAGTTTGTGTACTTTCGAGATAAGCTTGGTATGGTGGAGAATCCAGCCTTGACTGAGAAAGAGTCTCAGTATCAGTGAGCCTTGTTTAATGAGTTCTTCTCTATGAGAGAAGTTCAAGGTGAAATCCTTTGTTAATGCATTTCCTCTGAGATAAGAGTTATTTGAGGTACAAGCCCTGGTTAATGCATTTTCCTCTGAGACGAGGAATTTGAGGTGAAAGCCCTTGTTTCCACCCTCGGCGAGTCATGGTGGATGTCATGTGTGAGACTCCATGACATATGTTGTACTTGTGTTCACCCTCTGAGAGAGTCATGGTGAAAGTCACGTTGAGGTGACAACATCACGCAAGTGATGAACACTTGTACTTACCATAGTATGGTTGTAGCCATTATGGTTGATATCGTGTTGAGGCGATATCTAATATCACGTTGAGGTGATATTCTTCTTTTCACATCTGGTTGTAGCCAATGTGATGGACATCATGCTGAGGTGATTTGTCTTGAACAGCTGGAAGTATTCTCTCTAGCTGAGAGGGAGTGTTAATGTTATGGCAGCTTCGGGTTCATCCTTCCAGCCGCGAATAAAGACATAAATAAATATAGCCTATCGGCTATTTATTTATATGAGATATTTTAATGTGAAGGGGCACTTCACTTGGCAACAATATAATTTCTAAAAGGGCCGACCTTCCTTGATATTCGCATCTTATTTTTGTAATTATATTTATTATACTTGGCCGACTTGTATCAACATAAGGGTGGTGACTCTTCAAGGATGTATAAATAAGAGTTCGCCTTTCCTCATTCTTTATCAAGCAAGTTCGAATTATCATTTCAAGCAAGTGCGAATTCTTCAAGAGCAGGTTGCGAATTCTTCTAGGGCAGAATTGGATCTTAAGGAGAGGCAGATTATTATCTGTCTTTGCATCTTGTATAGGTGCTGAATATTGGCCTTGTGACTGGCCTCATTGTAAAGAGAATTGTTGCCTCTATTTATATATATAAGAGAGATCTTTGTTGCTGGGTTTTTCTCCCTCAAGAGGAGGGTTTTCCCAGGGTATTTACTGTGTTGCTGTGTCTGATTTTGAATTAATTTTTTGTGCATATAATATGTTCATTAAAATTTACCATAGATATTCCCCTGCTTTGTATTTCAGATAGTGGAAATTTAACTTGTTTAATGGCTAATTTTTCAATCACAAAAAAGAAATTAAATTACATTTTTAATGTGTTTTATTAAATACTATACACTTTTGTAATTTGATGAAACATTTATTAATTAATTTCTCTAAATGAATTTTACAGATATAAATTGTCAGTTTCATGCAAGAAAGAACTTAAGCTTTAACTTCTCGAGTCCCAAGGACTAAAGTTTGTGTAAGAACATTTGGATTTGAGATTTTTATCTTGACAATACTTGCCTTGTTTTGTGGCAATGAGATTTTTTTTTCCTGACACTTCTCACCTTCTTCTCTAATAAAAAAATAGCCAAGACTCAAACCTAGAACCTCCCATTTACATGCTTGGGTACTGTACCATTGAGCTACCTTCCCTTCACATAAAGTTCCATTTTTACTATGATGTGTGTTTTAGCATGGAGGAGATAGTGCCTCAACTTTTGCATAGCGAAGACAAGAGCAAGGCATTGTTTCTCCATGGAAGAAAAATGGGTTTCATAGTTAAACAGGATGTGACTAAACTCTAGTAGACCACTCTCTCTTTCCCAGTGTCATCATATTGAGCTAAAAGAGCTGCCAAATCATATGGCCATGTAGCTAGCTAAAGTAGAAAGGGTCTATCTTGTATAGTTGACATCAATACGGGTGGATTGGCCAAATAGGCTTTGATTGACTCAAAGGATTTTTGGCATTCCTCATCCCACATGAAGCAAACATCCTTTTTCAATAGGTGAGTGAAAGGAAGGGTACAATCATCCAATTGAGATATAAATTTGTGAATCGCCTGAATCTTCCCTTGTAAACTTTGCAACTTAGTAATATTCCTTGGTGGAGGCATGTTAACGATGACATCAATCTTTTTAGTGTCAACTTTGATCCCACAATGAGAGACTATAAACCCTAGAAGCTTGTCGGTGTCAATGCCAAAGACACACTTGAGGGGGTTTAGTCTCATTTTATAGAGTCAAAGTCTTGGGATGGTCTTGACGGGTTACAAATTTTTCCAATATGTCATCGACGTAATCCTCTAAAATATTGTGGATAAAATCATGAAATATTAGGGTCATCGCTTGTTGGTAAGTAGCTCTCATATTCTTTAACCCAAAGGGTATGACCACATAACATAAAGTACCCCATGGGGTAGTAAAGGCTATCTTGTATTGATCATTTGGGTTAATACGGATCTGATTATAACCTGAGAAGCCATCCATGAAAGAAATCAATGCATGGCTTGTGGTCGAGTTGACAATCATGTCTATATTAGGCAATGAAAAATCATCTTTAAGAGAAGCCTTATTAAGATCTTGAAAGTCAATACATATGCTAATACAACCATCAGGCTTAATAACAAAAACTATATTCAAAATCCAAGGGGAATAATCGATAGGACAGATAAAGCCTGCTTTCAACAGTTTGTCTATCTCAGTCTTGACCATCAATGCTACCTTGGGGTTGATCTTTCAATTTTTTTGCTTAACTAGCTTGGAATTGGGACACAGGACGATATTGTGGACCACTATGGATTCATCAATATCAGGCATATCCTCGTATGTCCAAGCAAAGATGTCAGGATGAGAATGTAAGAGATTGGAGTGTTCGTCTGCTTCTTCCGAAGAGAGACACTTCCCAATTTTGATCACTTTTTCAGAGGATGTAGTATCTATAGAAATTTCAATAGTGTCCCCCTTAAGGAGGGAGTTATGGTCCTCATGACAAGGTATCGCAACATTGTCACTGGTTTTGGATAGAGGGTCCTCCTCATCAACATTCAAGACATATTCTCCAAAGTACGCTTGGCTATGCAAACAATACGAGAATCATCTCTTGTGATGATATGGAGGCAACAGGGAATAAGCACCTAGAAACTCCTCCAACGCTTCGTCCGAAGAGAAGACATCGAGAGGGACTTTCTCGGCTTGCTCCCTTTCCTTTATTAACTCAAGGTGAACAAGGTTTAACTGCTCAACTGAAATCATATTAACACACATTCTAGTCCCAAATTGCGTCATCGTGGCTTAAGTTGGATAAGGAATTGAATTCCTTGCTTGATACATCCTAGGCCCTTTTTCCCATAGCCATACTGAGAGGGGATCTCATATCCGAACCCATAGCAAGTTTGCAAAACCTCAGGGGGTGTGGATCCACATAGAGCACTTTGTTCCACCAATGGATGTCAAATGTCTCTATGGGGGTACGTCTACCTTCGTTGCCAAGCTCACAAATGTTAATTCATTTTGTAGGAGGATTTTTTTCCTTAGCATAGGAAGGAGTGGTCTCCTAAACAAGGTTACACTTCTTCTCCTTTGTGGGAGTATTATCCACCTTTGTGTTAAGGGAACCTGGAAGGTGTACGCAAGAGGGATTCACCTTATATTTCACAATAAATAATTTGGAAAAGTTCAAGGAACCCCAATCATCTTCGAGGAAAGCATTTGTTTGAGAAGTCGACAAGGGAGATTTAGGATCTTCTACCTTAGGCGGTTCTTCATTTATGACACTTGCCCTGGGGACAACTTCCACATAGGGTATCGATGAAGAACATGCCATAGCATTGATAGTCAAAGAAGGAATAAAATTATTGAGGGTAGATATAGTCGAAGTGTGACCAACGACAACCAATTCACAGAGGCGAACACCTTCCAGATCCGCTTTAACTGTAACTACTGGATTATTTGTGACGAATTTCAAGGAATGATGTAAGGTAGAAGTTACCACACTCATAGCATGGATCCAAGGTCTCCCTAAGAGGAGGTTATATGTTAAGGGGCCAGGCATCACATAGACCAACGTCAGTAAGGTAACGAGGCCTAGCTACAAAGGTAATATATTATCATACCTAGAGCTTGGTAGCCGATGTTATTGAATCCATGAATGTACAAAGAGGAAGCTACTAAAGACGATGATTCAATTTTAATTTTAGGTAGTAGGTCCACACCACAAAGGTTGAGAGTCGAACCAGTGTCAACGAGGGTGCGCCTAATACTGATGTTGTTAACATTAACTATAATCATCAAAGGGTCTGCTTGCTTCTGCACATCCAAAGGCGAGAGTTCTTGTGGGTGGAACATGATATTTAACAAATCTACACGAATATGAGCCAACAACGCATTAACATCTGTGGGCCTAGCGGAGGCAGGAAAGAGGATCTTTTGTAAAACTTCTTGAAGCATCTCTTGATAAATTGGAGCAGTTTGAAGCAAGTCCCAAAGTGAGATCTTAGCCGATGTAACATGAAGCTGCTTGACAAGATCATAGTCTCCCAGTGCTTTGATCAGAGGCTTAGATGTTGAAGGAAGGCTTGGTTGAGAAGGTGGTAAAGGAGTACATTGACAAAAGGCTGTGAAGTAGGAATAAAAGGTTGTTGATTCAATTTTTGTTTGTTACTCCTTGTAGGATATGTGTGCCCAACAGTGTTATAAGATGTAGAGTCCGTAGATTTCATGAACCTCAAATACAAGTCCGGTGAATCACTATGACATGAGATTCCATAGATGGAAGAGTCGGCTGGGGTTACGTAGATGATGGGTTTCTTAGGGCTTGGAGGAGCCACTGAGACTACCACCACATTTACCGATCCCTCAGCCTGTCGAGAGGAGACTTGTTCGGGAGATTTGTAGATAGGGGAGAGTGCTTTTAAGAAATCATCTAGAGCATCCTCCAACATATCGAAATCTTCCTCATAAAAGCCATTATCATGAATGTGTAACATCGCAAATAAAGTTCTAACGTTCACGTTGAGCTCACCTAAATGTGATATAAGAGGGATTCGCTGCACACGAGTCTCTCCTTTCTCAAGAGATCACCAAGGAATGAACTACCCTTATACACCTCAAAATAACAAATTAATGAAATAATAGAGAACTGGGATTCAGTTATGTTTTTGGAGAAAACTATCAAGGATCCTGAGGGAGAAAGATCAAAATATTCTTATTCTACAAGAGGGAGTTGTCAGCCAAAAGAAGTTAGCATAGTTCTAGGATGCCAGCGTGATGCACTGTCATCCTGAGCAATAGAGAACTTAGGAGCTCAATGGATAAGAATAAATCCTACTTCCAAACTCAGGAGTAGCATGTACAAGACTGCTTAACTGATTAGAACACCAAATACTGAAGTAAAGAAAAAGATGCTTGGGGAAAGCTTACCTCTCTCAGAACGTTTGAATCTTCACATCAAGCTTCTTTTCATAACCTGCACACAAAAGATTGAGTAGAAAGTTGTTGGTTGGCTATGTAAGGGCCTGCCTTAGTCAAACCTCACTTTGGTGTTCCCACCTCCACGGACAACCAAGTTGGAAAGGAATGCTAAAGGAGTAAACAAAGTGTGTGGTGAAAGCAATACCCACTCAGGAGTAGAACCTGTGCCACGATAAGCGTGTGGTGAAAGCAATACCTGCTCAGGAGTAGAACCCACACCACAAAATATCAAACAAATGAGTACAAAAGGAAAGTGTGTGAGAGAGAGAGCGTTACCCACAGGCCAAGGCCCTTTTCAGAGCACACAGATGCACTGCTGAGTGCTTGCTTGAGAGCTTCTGTTGCTGCTAGAAGGATGTCAGTCTGGCATGGCTTCGCGTATGAGTGCACTACTATCAAAGAAGAGTAAATATCAAAGTTGGAACAAGTGGAGAGCTAGTGTGATGTCTTCCAACCTTCAAATGGGAGGCAAAAAGAGGTTTTAATGCTTGGAAGGGTGGTAAAGAGCCGTTACCTTTGGAGTGTAACTGCTAGGACACGTGTCTCAAGGGTTAACCTTTCAGATTTTGCATTTTGAACTTGGGAAACGAATAGGATGCTAGCACGCCACACATATGTCTGTGCGCTACGCATTCATCCAAAGCCTGTATTCTTGGAAAACACGTCGCCAGGCTTCTATTGCTTAGCCACTTGTCCACATGGAGTCCAAATTGTGAAATTCTGACCAGTGGGATTTTTTCATTAATATCTGAAGGTGCCATAAATGTTAGGCATAAATGCCAAAATATGGAATTGCCCCTACGTGCAATTCTGCGATATTACAACTTGGTTTACCCTTTTTGTTTAACCATCTATCTTAGGATGATATGTTGAAATTATATTCAAATGAGTCCCAAGTGAGGAAAATAAGGTTTTCCAAAACCTCGATGTTATGTATGAGCATCCCTATCTGAGATAATCTTCTCAGGAACACTGTGCAACCTAAATACCTTTTGTACGAACTTGCAAGCTATGACAGGTTCCCCATCTATCAAGTTTCTTGGTATAAAATGGGATACCTTAGTGATCTTATCCACCACTACTAGGATAGTGTTATGCTTATTCCTATGCTTATTCCTTGACATAGGAAGTCCTTGTACAAAATCCTTGCTAATGATTTTCCATTTCCTTTCTAGAATTTTATGAGGATATAACAATCTTGTTGGGTGATGATGCTTTACCATCACCCTCTTGCACTCTAGATAACTTGCTACAAACCTTGTAGCATCTCTCTTCATTCCTTTCCAAAAATATAATGGCTTTAAACATCAGCCAACAACTTCATTACTCCAGGATGTCTTGAATAGGGTGCAGTATGAACTTCCTTCCACACCATATTCCTCAACTCCTCAGAGTCTAGTACATAGATCCTTCCTCTAAATCTTAGTATTCCATTTGGTTCAAAGTGGAACCCATCATACATTAGATCTTGTAGATTTTCCAAGAGAGCTTGCTTAACTTTTGAGCATAATACTCATCGCCCTTGGACTTTAGCAACACTTTATTCTTGAAATCAAAATGAATTGATACCATCGAGGAGATATGTCTCCTTCGAATTATTGCATATGTAACTTGATTTCTTTACCCTTAATATAATTAATCTCAAAATCATAATCCAATATCAACTCAAGCCATATCCTCTATTGAGCATTCAGATTTGGTTGGGTAAACAAATACTTTAGACCATGGTGGTCATTCTTTAGCTTAAAGGGTTTCCCAAGAAAATAATTCCTCCACATTTGGAATACATGAACAACTATTGCTAGCTCTAGATTATGTGGATCATAGTTTTGTTCATAGAGCTTCAACTTCCTAGATTCATAGGAAATAACACACCCATCTTGCATCAGTACTCCTCCTAGTCCTCCCGAAGCATCAATAATGACAATTAAAACATCTTCTAGATCTAGTACCTTAAGTATTGGAGTTGTAGTTAACTTCTTCAATTGATCGAATGTTGCTTGACATTTTTTTGATCACTCAAACTTTTTCCCTTTCGATTGTAATCAGGTGAAGGGAAAAGCTATCTTAGAAAAGTTAGCTACAAAATTTTTGTAGTATCCATCCAAACACATAAAGCTCTGGACTTCATGCACATTCTTTGGTGCTATCCATTCTAGCACAACTTTGATCTTAGTTGGATTAACCGAAATCCCCTCCTCTGAGATTACATGACCCAAATATTGCACTCTCTTTTGAAAGAAGGTACACTTTGAAAGCTTTCCATAAAGTTTATGCTCCCTCAGATGTTGGAGAACAATGTACAAGTGATGGAGATGTTCTTCCTCATTCTTAGAATATATGAGAATTTCATCTAAGAAGACTAACACAAACTTGTCCAAAACATCTCTGAACATGTTGTTCATTAGGTTAATGAATGTTGTAGGTGCATTCATCATTCTATAGGGTAGGATTCTGAACTCATAATGTCCATACCTTATTCTAAAGGTTGATTTTTGGATGTCTTAATCCTTGAGCCTTAGATTCAATGGTAAGCCAATCACAAATCAATCTTTGAAAATATTGATACCCCATGCATCTGATCAAAGACATCATTGATATATGGTAAGGGGGACTTATTCTTTATCACTGCTTTATTAAGCATACGATAATCTATACATAAGTGCAGTGTAGCATCCTTCTTCTTGATGAAGATCACTGGTGCTCCTCAAGGTGATACATTGGGTCTGATTAATCCCTTCGACAAAAATTCCTATAGTTGATCCTTTAACTCTATTAAATCGGTTGTGGTCATCTTATATAGAGCCTTGGATATAGGTTATGATCCTTGAACTATATCAATTGAGAAGTCAAAATCTCTTTTGGGAGGTAACCCAAGCAATTCATCTAGGAAAACATCCTCAAGTCCCTTAAAATGGGATACTTCTCCATATTTGATCTCTCTTGTTCCATTATTTCTCCTTGTTTAGCTTCTTGAAGATCTTGGGGTTCATAGTACATCAAGTCATCTTGAAAGATAAACTCCTTGTAATCATCCAGCTTCTCCATTTTAACCACATAAATTTAACAACCCTTTTTCTTGGCTCTTTGCAACTGCACGGTAGATATTTTTCATAACTTTACTTGTTTAGGTGCACCTTGCAAGTATACTCCATTTTTGAGGTCATCTAGACGCTACTATTTTGGCATAACAGTCAACCTTGGCCCTATGCCTCCATAACCAATTTGACCCTATAATGATATCATATGATCCTTAGGGGGCTACATAAAGATTTACTTCCATTGAGAAACTTGGAAGTTCAACCCTTACCTCAAACATACACTACTCTACCTTTTCTCTTGTCCTATTTTCTTATTTTATAGACCAAGAATTTTCCATATAACTAGCTTTCCTAGTTAACTTGCTTGCTACTTTAGGAGAAATAAAATATTCGGTAGCAATAGTGTCTATTAAAATTGAAATTGGTATGCCAAGTAAAGTACCTGGAGTCTCAATTGGAGTAATCTGGTACTTTGATTGTAGATTATCTAGTGCCACATGAGTTCTCTATTGGAATTTCGCTTGTTGGAAAGGAAAAGGATTCCTACGAGGTTGTGTCCCCTATGTCTTGTTGGGACATTAGTTGGCGTAGTGGTCATTGCCACATAAGAAACATCCCCTCAAAGTTCCTCACCTTTCTAAAGGCTTCCTGGAGTTATCTTCACTCCTCTTGGGTTTATTGTTGTTGTTGCCCCTACGATCACCTCTAGCCTCATTTCAATTATTATGGAACCCCTTATCCCCTTTCTTCTTGAATTCTTGACCCGGTCACCCTTCTTCTTACAAGTCTGGTTGGACTGTGACCAATTAAACTTCTTACGACTCTTTTTCCTATACGCAAAAATTGACTTCAACTCTTGTTCCCTGAGGATTGACCCACTTCATGACTACCTTCAGGGTTAGTTCTAGTTCGAACCATACTTATCGATATTATTCCACCTGAAGTTTTCATTTATAATATACAATTAGTTCCTTTTATTGTTCACCAAACATCTAAATGTTTCAACCATTATTCATTCACATTCAGTAAAGTAGATGAGAGAAACTTTTGCACAAATTTTTCCAATTTTTTTCTTTATTATGATAACAAGGATTTCTATCACGACCCTCTTTTCTACATATTAGTAATTAATAATTTTAAATAGATGATATAAATAGTTATAATTTTACCACCATAAATTTATTGATTTCTATATTTGATCAATTACTTTTCATATAGTTTCATTATATAATAAACTATGATTTCATATATTTGATGGAATGAAAATAACTAGATTTCATAGTCAAATTATCAATTTATTATTAATATTATTATTTAATTATTTAATAATATCATTTAGAGGTGAGTTATTCTATTTATTGAGAAAAATGATATTTAAATACTGTGGATCAATTGACATTCAAATTTGTCTTAATCTCATGATTATTTTGCTAAACTTTTCCAAGGAAATATAGCAATCATTTATAATTTATATCTCTTTCTATCATTTGATTTAATCTTGAGAATTAATTTTGAATTATACTTAGTAGTTTATTGCAGATACATGTAGGTAAGCTTGTGCAAGTCAATAATTAATGATAGCTATCTATTTCTCCTATAGACATTGGTAAATGTAATGGCGATAAAAGACTCAAGAAGCCAGTATGGCCGATTTTGAGGGAGAGGCTAAATATAGCCCGTGGAGTGGAAGTGAAGGAAGTAAATTGGATGCAGGGAACGAGAGGAATTTATGGAAAAAGAAGAAGCATTCATGGAGGTGCATTAGGGAGGCCGAAATGGAAGAAGTGGTGGGAGAAAAATTCATCCCAACAATTCATCAACAGAAAATTTGTCATGGCGGTGAATTTTTCTATGATGAATTACTGGTGGTGAATTTTTTATTGGAGAATTTTCTTCTCACTCCACGAATGTGAGAGAATAAAGGAAGGATAGCTCGATCGAAAATAGTGAGAAGGCGGTTTACATAGAATATCACCAGAGGAATGGAGACTTGAATGCATGTGTGGAGTCAGAGAAAGGAGGAAAAGAAGATAGATCTAGGAAATATCACTAGTGCCTGCGAAAGGAATACCAAACATTCATTGAGATTCTTGCATCAACCAGGTACATACATTTGCGTAGTGAAATATTATGCATTTTTTTATGAGTTTTCATTTACCACATACTTCCTCCGAGGTGAATTTCGCTACGCTGCATTTAACCCATGAACATCGCTCCCTCAAACCAAAGATATTACAGTTGCAGGCCTAATATAGAAATAATGCTTCTTGAGTATATACCCGATAGAGGTCAAGGTACAAACCCTATCCTCACTCTCTCTCATTCGAAAAGAAGGCTTTCTCTCATATGTAAACTGATTTCCATTGAATCACGGGGTAAGCATTTATACAAAATGATATTCCTTTATATTGCTTATCAATTATCTTATCATCCTCGACCTCACAACTAGCTAGATCTACAACAAATAATAGCATCACCCTCTTTCTTATTAATCAACCAAATAAATTCAATGGAATCTTGACTATTTATGCACTATTTTTATGTCAATATTGTTGTTTGGACATTTTATAGTCATTAAAATAAAAAGGGTAACTTTGAGAACTTTGTTCTTGACTCTTGGATTTGAATTTAATCCTCCTTGTGGATACTGCAACTTGAGCAATCCTTCTACGCCACTCATTAAGTCAATATTTTGTTTAGTTCACATCTTAAAATACTTGCATGCGTGAGTACTATTGTGGGTTGCTACTACCATCTTTTTTTTTAATCAAATGCATGTCATTTTTACTATTTTTTTTAAAGTTAGGCATAAAATAGATAGCCTCTAACTCAATTTGATAGGAGTTAGCACATTAAGACTAGTACCATTGTTGTGATTGGAATGGTTTTTAATTATGTAGTTAGGTGATTAACTTGTGGATATGTCAACCTTGGTAAGATGATTAATTAATTCATGATGCCCTTATTATAATTTTCAAAATAAAACTTGGTTATATTGGAATATATTAGTTAAGAGAAGCAAAGGATTAAGATTATTGCCAATAAATGTTAGTTTTGAAGGTTTATGATTATTGTTAATAATTGTTAGCTTGAATCATTTGTTGTAAGTATTTTGTTGGTGTTGTCATTGATGTCAACAGTTGCTAGTGTTGACATTGATGTCAACAGTTGCTAGTGTTGTCATTGATGTCAACTATATGGAGATTGTGTGTTGGAGTTGTTGGAAGGATATTGATGTTGTCATAGTTGGGGAGATTGTTGGAGAGTATTGGTGCTAGTATGAATGTGTTATTATTTGATAAGAAGGTGTTGTGGTATTGTCATCAATGTGGTCATTGATGTCTTGATGGATAAGAGTTGTAGTTGAAGTAAGTTCACTTGGTTTCCAAGTGCTTTCGAGAAAATTTGAATAAAAGAGTGTGTAGTGTGGCAAAGGTGTGTTTAGTATTGTGCTATGTATTTCTTCATGGTTGAAGATATTCTTGTGCGGTTTGGATATGATGATCAAAGGTGTTTAGAGGTTTTATATCCATATTTTGAGGTTCTAGATCATTCTACAGTGAAAGTTGTGTTTGGCAGTTTATTTGTCTATGTAGAAGGTTGTCTAGGAGAAATGAGATTGCTCTGAATTCCTTCACAATGAATTTTCTTGTCTTTCATAATTAGGAACGTGCTTATATTATTTATAACTTGCTTCCCTTGAGGTTTTAGTTGTTGAGGTGTTCTATAAGGCTGGTTAGTGAGTTTGTTATGTGGTAGTGTGTTTGGTTGCACAAAATAATGGTGTTCTCACTTTCAAGTGGTTGTGACATAGTTGCTGAATATTTTGATATGTTGTGTGGATGATGTGAAGTTTTATTGTGTGGTATGTCTGACTTGGAGAAATGTGTATGTGTTCGATTGTAGTGTTAGTTTAGGTTTGGTCGACCTAACGTGCTAGCACTATTTATGGAGGTACCTTGTGGATTGTGAATGTGTTGAGTAGCTTGGTGATGTGGATTTGGGTCCTGGTTAACCCTTGATGCACTCATCCTTCACTTATTTCCACCGCAGAGGTGTTTGGTGCTGAGCTATTTTGGTGTTGCACATTTTAGGTGCATACGTTTCATTAAGGCCAACCTAATTGAGATTTTTTAGGTTGTGGATGGTATATAAGTAAGGTAAATTGTTGGAAATGTGTGTGGATCTGTATAAGGTGTTTGAAAGATGCAAATTTGATTAAGTGTGGTGATCTAAGTGCGAGTTTAATACCTATGAATTTGAATCAGTGAGCAAAAGGGTCTACATTTTTAGTGTACTTGAAGTTATTGGAAGTAGTGAGCTGAAGGTTGTAGATGACATAATGTTTCAATGGTGGATTTATCCTGTTTCCTTGAGATAGTGAATCTCTTTGTAACAATCTTCTTCTATCTTCTTTCTTCTTGGTAGTGATCCACCTAGCAGTGAGCCTTTCTTCTTTTTCTAGGCAGTGAGCCCTTGGTAGTGAGCCTAATTGTATTCGGTGTTGTAATTCATATATATATATGTGAGATAATCCTCACCATGGTTTTTCCCTTATTCTAGGTTTTCAATGTAAATCTGGTGTTCTTATGTGTTTGGATGTGTTTGCATTACTGTTTCGTATGTTTACATTTTGCTAATGCATGACAAGTGTTTAAAGGAGAACAATGGTTTGAATGATATTGAGGGTTTGAATGTTTTTAAGTATACAACTGATTCACCCCACTCTCAGTTGTATTATGCATCTAACAATTGGTATTGGATCTATGGTTCCTTGGAGAAAGATTAACCACTTAAGGTAGATCCAAATGGCACATAGGAAAGGTGTCAAAGCTCCTATGTTTGATGGAATGAATTATGATTATTGGAAAGCTAGTCCATGGAGTCCTTTTTGGTCTCTCTTGGAATTGGTGTTTGGAAGTCGATTAAAAAAGGATACACTATGTCTACAGCTAGTCCAACAAGTGATTATGAAATCAAGGAATATGAGAGAAATGATAAAGAAAGGAATGATATTTAAGTGGCCTCTCTGATTCTGAAGTTGGGAAGGTGATAAGTATGAAATCTACTAAAGAAGTTTGGAAAAAGCTAGAGAGAATTTATGAAGGAGATGATAAGGTCAAACAAGCAAAGATGCAAAACTACAAATCAAAATTTGAAACCCTAAGGATGTTTAAAGATAAAGATATTACTACCTACATGCTCAAAGTTGATGAAGTTGTCAATACCATAAATGGTCTTGGTGTTAAGCTAGAAGAAAGTGAATTTGTGAAAAAGGTACTAAGAACTCTTTCAAAAACTTGTAGTTCTAAAGTTTTTGCTTTTGAGGAAGCTCAGAACTTGGATAATTATTATAGATTTGAGATGTTTGGTGCTTTAATTTCCTATGAATTGAAGAGTTTTGTCAAAACGCTACAAAGAAAGAAACTATCTTTAAAATTTGTAAAGCAGAGAAGGGTGATGAATCATATCTAGGTGATCTTGATGAGGTAGAAGTGAATTTTATGAAATTGAAAAGGGCATTGAAAAATACAGAGGTAAGTTACCCTTTAAATGTTTCAATTATGGAAATATAGGTCATTATGTTTCTAAATTTCCAGTCAAAGTTGCAAATGACAAACCTAAGGATCATAAAGGAAAATTTGTCAAGAAAATTTATTATGTTGAAAGAGACAATGGTGTATCTAATGATGAAGAATCTAACTATCCTAATGAGGATAATGATGAATGCTTGTTCATGGCTCTAAAATTTGGAACTAATTCTACTAGTCTTGAAAGATATGTAAAGGAAAGTGCTCCAGTAATAGGTCATAACATTGAAGGAACTATGCTAACTTCTTTTCATGCAAGAGAAGAAAGGATTTATTAGATCATTGATAGTGGATTTTCAAATCATATGGTAGGTGATAAGAGCAATCATGTTAAACTTAAAAGTTATGATGGTGGTCTTATTAAGTTTGGTGACAATACATCTACTAAGATTTGTGAAAAATGTTCAATTAGTTTTGATGGCAAGTGTAATATAGATGATGTTCTTTATGTCAAGGGTCTTTGATATAATCTTCTAAGTGTAGGAAATACATGTGTAGCAAAGGATATAATCTTGTGTTTCAACATGGTGGTTGTGAAATCAGAAAATAAATCTTTGGTACTCTGGTTGTTGATGGAACAAGGATAGAAAGTAATGTTTATCAGCTCAAAGGTAGTCACATCCATTTTGATAGCCTAGTAAAGATTAGTTCTACTAATTTTGTGAGAGTTTTTTCAAATATTACAAAGTCTATAAATGCAATCTACAAAGAATGTCAAGTGGGAATGCAAATAAAGAATAGGTTCAAGAAAAAGGAATGTTCTACTGCAGGTCCTTTGGAGTTGGTGCATACAAACTTGTGTAGACCTACTAGAATAAGAAGCTCATATGGTGATAGGTATTTCATGCTAATTATTTATAATTATTCTAGAATGACTTGGGTGAAATTTCTTAAATAAAAATCAAAAGCTCTAGATAAGTTAAAAGAATTTAAGTGTATGGTTGAGAATGAAATGGATGTGAAATCAAGTGCTTAAGGTCTAATAGAGGTTTTGAGTTCACTTCCAATGAGTTTAATAGTTTTTGTGAAGATTTTGGAATAAAGAGACATTTGTTAGCTCTTAGGACTCCTCAACAAAATGGAGATGTGGAGAGGAAGAATAGAACTATTCAAGAAATTTTTAGGACAATGATGAAGGAAGAAAATCTATTAGATGTCTATTGGAGAGGAGAAATTCATACTGTAGTCTACATTCTTACAAAGGTCAAGCAAGAGTGAACAACTCAAAGACTCCCTATGATTTATGGTATGGTAAACCTCCTACTGTAAAGTATTTCAGAGTTTTTGAAAGAAAATTTTATTTCAAAAGTGATGAAGAAAACTTAGAAAAGTTTGATGAAAGATTTTATGAAGGAATCTTACTTGGATACTCTACAAGAATCAAATCTTATCAGTGCTATAATAAAAGGCTAGAGAATATTGTTGAAAGTGAAAATTTTAAGGTGGATGAAGAACCGCTACAAAGTTTAGAAGGATATCAATCTAATGAATCCCCTTGCAATGAAGAAGAAAAGGATGAAGAGAAAGAAAAAGAGATGACAGATGAAGATGAAGAAGCTCCAAAAAAGATCCGTAAGACTCCTAAGTATGTGCAAAATAATCATTCTAAAGATCAGATCATTGGAGATAAGAGAAAAGGTGTGTTGAAAAGGCTCAAAAAGTTTCTATGACAGAGGAACAAGTAAATTTTTGTTTACTTTTAGAGGTGGAACCTAAATAAGAGTCATGCAAAGATGAGAATTGGATCAAGGCTATGAAATAGGAATTGGAATAGATTGAGAAGAATCAGACTTGGGAATTGGTCCCAAGACCTACAAATAAGAATGTGATAGGAAATAAGTGGGTTTTCATGATAAAATTGAATGAGGATGAATAATTTGTTAGAAAAAATGCTACAATTGTGTGTAAGAGCTAATCACAAGTAGAAGGAATATATTTTGAGGAGAAATTTTCTCTGGTGGCAAGGATGGAAGCCATTAGATTTTTTTTGGATTTTGTAGCACATAAAAAATTCAAAGTATATTAGATGGATGTAAAGTCCACGTTCTTGAATGGTGATTCAGAAGAAGAGGTATACATTGAACAACCAAAAGGATTTAAGTTGTTAGAAGATGTTGACATGGTTTGCAAGTTGAAGAAGGCATTGTATGGACTCAAGAAATCTCCTAGAGCTTGGTATGCAAGGTTAGATAAGTATTTGTTGCAGAAAGGATTCAAGAAAGGTACTACAAATATAAATATTTACTTCAAAGTTGAAGGAGAATAAATCCTAATTTTGGTACTGTATGTGGATGATATTATCTTTGGAGGAAATGAAGGTATGTGCTAAAAGTTTTAAGAGGAAATGAAAAAAGAGTTTGAGATGTCAATGTGTGGGGAGATTAATTTCTTCCTTGGATTACAAATCAGTAAATCAAAAAAAACTATTTTCATTTCATAATCAAAATATGTTAAAGAAATAGTGAAAAATTTTGGATGGAGGATTGGTGCAGGAGCACCTTGTCAGGTTTAAGCCTTCATGAGGCCAATTTGTGAAGTTTGAGTTAGTTAGGTGATCTAAGATTGTAATAAGATAATTTAGACAATTTTGAACATGTTTGAGTCTATTTTAGGTCCTAGGAGTTCTTGGCTGGGTCATTTTGCAATTATGGTTAAAAGTTGTCAATTCTTGCAAAATTGTCATATTGAAAAGTTGCAACAATGCAAGAATGGGAATATGAAGAGTCAAGATCATGTAGAATTTGATTAGTTAGTTAGGAAGTTATAAATGTTTTTAATATGATAAATATGTAATTCCAACTCGAATTTGGGGGTTGGAGATGGTTGGAAATTGTGAAGAAGAAGAAACCCTTGTTTTTGTGCATTATTTCTAATTTTTTCTCATGTTGCAGAATGTTCTCTTGGTTTGTATAGATTGTATCTTTCATATAATAATCTAAAATTAGTTGGATAAGTTAGTGATGAGAATATAATTTCATTTTCAATTGATCTCATCAAATTTTATTGAGATTTGTAAAAGTTATGGCATTTTTGGTACATGTTGTCTTGAATGATTGATTTTTCCTATAATAGTCTGAAAGAAACACATGGTATGGATTGGTATGGTACAATAGTGGTCTGAAAACTATTGGAAATGATGGATAAATTAGTTCAATTTCATTTCATTTTTGTTTGATCTTATTTCATGAAGTTTTAAAAGAGTTATGATATTTTTGGTGACAACAGTTCTGTGATAAAACTAGGGTTTCCAACAAGCATTAAGAAAACTATATCTTTGTATTGCACCATCCAAAAAGGTTCAAACTTGGTGAGAGTCTTATTTAAATTTCTGCACAAGGTTCCTAAAAATGGATTTGAATTATTTGATCATTTGGGAAATATATGGAGGTTTTTTGTGTGTCTTTTCATAGCAAATATTGTCATAAGCCCTAGTGAAATGAGGGTTTAACAAAATAATGAATTGTTGAGTTGTTTGATGTAATGATAATTTGTATGCCATCAATATGCATGGTGAGTAGGAAATAAAGTTGAAAGTTTTGTTATTGAAGAGTTGTGTCAAACTGATCTATTTGTGATGGTTGAAGGTTTTGAACCCCAACTATGCATCAATTGGTATCAGAGCTAGAAGACTCTGGGAAAGGAAGGTTGTGTGTTTGTGTGTTGTATTTTGTAGGTTGGAGAGAGAACCTGGATGCCAAGAGACTAGGTAGTGAAGAAGAGAGGAAACCTTGGTGAGGTGTCACAAAGAAAAGAGAAGCAAGGTGAAAGAGACTTGCTTGGAAAAGAGAGAAGAATGGATGTGTTGGAGAAGTACTTGTAGGCTGAGGGTTCACAAAAGAGGAAAAAAGAAAGAAAAAGAGAGGAAAAAGAAAAGGAAAAACAAATGGAAGATAAAAGAGTTGAGGCAAGCTATGGAAAGGATGGAAGAGATATGGAAGGTTGAGTTGCAACAATTAGCAAACCAAGAGTCAAGTTGGCATCTACTAGTTAAGAAGATCTCATGGCCTATTCAAAATATTATTCAGAGAAGAAGACAAGTGGGAGCATTAAAACCAGATGTGAAGACAATAGAATCTTTGTTGATGAAGGAAGATGGTGAACAAATCAAGCAAGTTGAGGTGATGATGGAATAAGAATAAGAATAAGAATGCATGGAGGTTGTAGCCATTCTATAATTTGACGGTACCAAGACAACAAACTTGAAGAATGATTTGATTTTGGAGGGAAATGTAATTGAGTTGGTGTCAAGAGTTGATTTGTTGAAGGTCGTAGATGAATTGATTTTGGAGGATCAAGGCTGGCTTCAAAGGTATGTTGAAATGGTGTTTTCTTCATTATTTTCCAAAGAGGATAATCGTCTTTCAATTTTTGTCACATCAAAGGTTAGTGAACCTGATAAAGAAATAGTCATAGGGGAAAAATATTAGATAAAAAATATGGAAAACAAAGGTGAAGAGCTTAAGGATGATTTTCTAAGGAAGGTGGATGAGTTTAAGCATGCATTTGATGGGAAGAATGGAATACACAATTTTCTTGTTGTGATTGTAGCCTTAAGAAAGGGTAAATATAGATTCAAGATAAAAAAAATTGTTGATGCAGGTTCTCATGCATTTGTAGGTCCTCACTCAAGGGGCTTGAGTTTCTTTTTGGTCGGGAGTATGGTGCAGGAGCACCTTGTTAGGTTTAAGCCTTCATGAGGCCAATTTGTGAAGTTTGAGTTAGTTAGGTGATATAATATTGTAATAAGGTCATTTAGACCATTTTGAACATGTTTGTGTCGATTTTAGGTCCTAGGAGTTCTTGGTTGGGTCATTTTTCAATTATGGTTAAAAGTTGTCAATTCTTGCAAAATTGTCATATTGAAAAGTTGCAAAATGCAAGAATGGGAATATGAAGAGTCAAGATAATGTAGAATTTGATTATTTAGTTGTTATAAATTGTTTTAATATGATAAATATGTAATGACAACTCAAATTTTTGGGTTGGAGATGGTTGGAAATTGTGAAGAAGAAGAAACCTTTGTTTTTGTGCATTATTTTGAATTTTTCTCATGTTGTAGAATGTTATCTTGGTTTGTACAGATTTTATATTTCATATAATGATCTAAAACTAGTTGGAGAAGTTAGTGATGAGAATATACTTTCATTTACAATTTGTCTCATCAATTTTTATTGAGATTTGTAAAAGTTATGGTATTTTTGGTACAGGCTATTCTGAATGACTGATTTTTCCAGTAACAGTCCAAAATAAACACATGGAATAGATTGGTACGGTAAAATAATGGCTGTAAAACAATGGGAAATGATGTATAAATGAGTCCAGTTTCATTTCATTTTTGTTCGATCTAATTTCATTAAGTTTTGAAAGAGTTATGGTATTTTTGGTGAGAGCAGGTTTGTGATGAAACTAGGGTTTCCAACAAGCATTAAGAAAACTATATCTTTGTATTGCACCATACAAAAAGGTTAAAAATTGGTGAGAGCATTATTTACATTGTTGCGCAAGGTTCCTAAAAATTTATTTTAATTATTTGATCATTTGGGAAAGATATGGAGGTTTTTTGTGTGTCTTTTCATATTAAATATTGTCATAAGCCCTGGTGAAATCAGGGTTTAACAAAATAATGAATTGTTGAGTTATTTTATGTAATGATAATTTGTATTCCATCAATATCCATGTTGAGTAGGATAGCAAGTTGAAAGTTTTTTTATTGAAGAGTTGTGTGAAATTGATCTATTTGTGATGGTTGAAGGTTTTGAACCCCAACTTTGCATCAAGGATTCTAAATTAGTGTGCATCCCCGTGGTTACTAATTGTAAGTTGAGCAAAAATGATGAATATCCTAAGGCTGATCATAGAAAATATAGATCAATGATTGGTGGAATTCTATACCTAACTTCTACTAGACTAGATATCATGCATTTAGTTTGTCTTGTAGCTAGGTTTCACGAAGATCCCAAAGAATCTAATGTTGCAACAATGAAGAGGATATTTAGATACTTGAAGGGCACTCTGGACTTTGGTTTGTGGTATCCTAGGGATACTGATTTCTCTTGGAGTGTATACAAAAATGCATATTGAATAGGTTGTAAAGATGAAAATAGAAGTACAAGTGGTGGTGCTTTCTTTCTTCGAAGCAAATTGGTTTCATGGTTGAGTAAGAAGCAAGATTCAATGTCATTATCTACTACAAAGGTAGAATATATTGCAGTAACATCATGATGCACACAGGTGTTATGGATGAAGAAAACATTGAACGATATTAGAGTATCATATGATGAACCTATTTCTATCTTATGTGATAATACAAGTGCTATCAATATCTCAAAGAACCTAGTAATGCATTCAAGAAAAAAACATATCTCTATCCGGTATCACTTTCTAAGAGAGAGGGTTGTAGATATGAGGTGAAGCTAGAATATGTTCCTACAAAGGATCAAGTTGAATATATCTTTACAAAGGCTCTTCCAAAAAATAATTTTGAGTATCTCTGATTGAAGTTATGGGTTATTACCCCACCTTCTTTTAACTAGATGTATGAGCTAGTGCATATGTCTAGGAATAATTTCAAGATATATTCTTGGTTCTGGACTGATGTTGAAGTCTAGCTCTTAGGGGGGCATAGGTAGTATTTTTGCTAGTTAGTGTAGTTAGATGGAACATATATTGTGCCCCTAAAAGAGAGTGCAAAAAAGTGTGTGCAGTGAAGAGAGAGTGCAAGTTCTTGTTGGTGTTGTAAGTAGTGTCAAACTAGTGTATGCAGATGTCAAAGAGGGAGAACAAGAAAGAAAAAATTCTATGCAGATGATGTGTGAAATGTGCAAGTGTTGTCCTTTGTTATCAAAGGGGGAGAACAAGAGATTTCAATGCAAGAAAAAGAGTTGGATGAGTTTATGGCCCTTTTCCATTGATGAAAAAGGGGGGGAGAGTTAGATTGGTTGAAAAATTATAGGTCATAGGAGTATTGTAAGATAGAGAGCTAGAGTTTCTTGGGAAAGAGCTAGTTGAATATGGTTTGAAGAACATGGAGGAAGTGCTGCTTGTTGCAGAGCTGCTGTTGGTTGCTTTCGTTGTTGATGTATTTGAAGAGAGTTGGTGTTGCCATCAATTGTAAATGGGGATATTGTTGCAAGTATGATGCTAGTGTTATCATTGATATCAATAGTTGTTGGTGTTTTCATTGATGTCAATTGTATGGAGATTGTGTGTTGGAGTTGTTGGAAGGATGTTGGTGTTGTCGTAGTTGGGGAGATTGTTGGAGAGTACTAATGCTAGTATGGATTTTTTGTGATTAGATAAGAATTTTTTGTGGTGATTTCATCAGTGTGCTCATTGATGTCTTGATGGATAAGAGTTGTGGTTGTAGTAAGTTCACTTGGTTTCCAAGTGCTTTTGAGAATTTGAATACAAGAGTGTGTAGTGTGATAGAGGTGTGTTCGATGTTGTACTCCATATTTCTTCATGGTTAAAGATATGCTTGTTCGATTTGGATATGATTATTAGAGGTGATAAGAGGTTCTATATCCAGAGCTTCAGGTTTTTGGATCATTCTATAGTGTAATTTGTGTTTGATAGTTTATCTGTCTATGTAGAAGGTTGTCTAGGAGAAATGAGATTGCTTCACATTTCTTCGCAGTGAAGTTTCTCATCTTGTATATTTATGAATGTGCTTATATTATCGGTGACTTCCTTCCCTTGAGGTTTCAAGTGTTGAGGTGTTTCGCAAGGTTGGTTAGTGAGCTTTTTTTGTGGCAGTGTGTTTGGTTCTACAAAATAATGGCGTTCTTAGTTTTAGGTGTTTGTGGTAGAGTTGCAAAATATTTTGATGATGCTAGAATATTTCGAGATGTTGAGTGGATGTTGTGAAGTGTTTTTTTATGGCTTGCATGACCTCAAGAAGTGTGTATGTGGTCACTTGTAGTGTTAGTTTAGGTTTCGATGACCTGGCATGCTAGCACTATTTATGGAGGTACCTCATGGATTGTGAATGTGTTGAGAAGTGTGGTGATGTGGATTTGGATCATATTTAACCCTTGATGTAGTAATCCTTTACTTCTTTCCACCACAGAGGTGTTTGGTGCCAACCTATTTTAGTGTTGCACATTTTTGGTGCATATGTTTCATTAAGGCCAACCTAATTGAGATTGTTTAGGTCATGGATGGTATATATATAAGGTAAATTGATGGAGATATGTGTGGATTTGTATAAGGTGTGTGAAATATGGGATTTTGATTGTGTGGTGATTTGAGTGAGAGTTTAATGCCTATGAATTTGAAGTAGTGAGCAGAAGGGTCTACATTTTCAGCGTGCTTGAAGTTATTGGAAGTAGTGAGCCAAAGGTTGCATATGGCATAAGATTTCAGTAGTGGATTTCTATTGTTTCCTTGAGATAGTGAATCTCTTTGTAACAATCTTCTTCTATCTTCTTTCTTCTTAGCAATGAGCCACCTAGTAGTGAGCCTTTATTCTTTTTCTGGGAAGTGAGACCTTGGTAGTGATCCTAATTCTATTCGGTGTTGCAATTCATATATGTGAGATAATACCTCACCGTAGTTTTTTTCTTCTTGAGTTTTCCATTTAAATTTAGGGTTCTTATGTGTTTGGTTGTGTTTGCATTACCATTTCATATGTTCACATTATGTTAATGCATGATAAGGGTTTAAGGGATAACAAGGGTTTGAATTATATTTTACGGTTTGAATGTTTTTAATTATACAATTGATTCACCCCCCCCCTCTTAGTTGTCTTGTGCATCTATCATCATTTTCCAAAGCATAGAAAATATAAATCTAGTGAATGTTGTCACCTTTAGAGAGATTAGATTAAGTGAATAATGCTAGGAAGCATAGCCTAGTTATGATAGGACAAGTTATAGGAAAACCTATATTATTAACTTCCATTATTTATGAACTATATATTAGCATGTTAGAAAGGATAACAACATATACTTGTTTAAAGTTAACAATACAACAATAGCTTAGTTCAGAAGATGGGTTGAATATTGATTGGATAGATCAAATGGAGTCATTGATTCTTAATCAACTAGGTTGGTTACTTTGAAGATTCCTCTATTTTAAAAGCACGATAGTGTTATTAGGATTAGTCATTGAACACCTTGAGGGAGAATAAAAATAGTAAAACTTGGTTAATTCCAAATACTTAAATGTCCCTTAATGGATCCTTAATATATAATAGACCTTAAAATAATTATATTGCTTAAATATTCATCAAGTATCATGCATAGATATGTTTTTGGGTTAACTTACCATATTTTAAAGTGATTATTGATTAACATAAAATTAATATTGAGATACATGACTACTATATTTGACCATATTAATGATGGAGTATTTGAAGGTTTTGGTTAATTTATAAGCTAATAGCAATGGAGTATTATTCTAAGTTTAGATGAAGTATTATTGATTATAGTGAAGTAGATAATTGAATATAGATATGTATAACTTGTTGGAAGATGTGTTTGAATGCTTATGTGTAATTCTTCTCTTATTGCCATGTAGTTGCTGTAATGGTTATGTATGCATGGATGCATTTTTAAATTAACAAAATTATAATAGATCATATGTGTGCTTGATTTTATATAAATATTTACACATAAATATATATTATGACTATATATGTATCTATATATACATACATACATGTGATATACCTTCTTAAATTAATAATTACATATTATTATATTAATGAAATTTCTATATTTTTATGATTAGTGGAGCTCTAATTTAGTTATATTTGCACATGCTCGTATGCAAATAGATAAAATCATTGAGCTACCAATACATTCATTTCATATGCTAAAACTGTGTCTCATTATGTTGACCCAATGACATTAAAGATGAACTATTATGTTGCTTTACATGATTGATATATGCATTTTAGAGATTTCCTTGATGTGTTTAAAATTCCTAATATCATTAGAGGTAAGTGTGTCATGCTCCACTATTCCATTACTCTAGCCAAATTTGCATAGCTAGTTTTCCTCGTGTTGAGTCAGGTATTCTTTTTTTAGGAATAATTCTGGGGAAGTGAATCACTTTGTTGTAGGGTGGAAATACACTCCAGTAAAGTTCTCACCCTTGATGTGTTTGAAGGAGTCAAATGTCGAAAGAATCTTGTCAAGAAAGTCCTTGTTATTATTTGTTGTGTAATCTTGTTCTTAACCATGTGGTTTATTGTAAGGAATATGTTCCTTTATGTTTTTCCATGATATTGGTATATGTACTCCAAATTTTATGTAAAAATATAATTCATTTTCTCTATTCTTGATTATTAGACACATGCCATTTTTTATATGCTTAATTATGTGTAATATGTGTAATTTATTAATTTTAATTTATGGAGGATGTTACAATTTCAGTCATCCTTTAATACATGTTTATATCTAAGATGACTTATTCATAAAAACTTGAGGGGAGTATATCCCTCTGATTCACTATTAGCTACAATAACAATAAGCTTAGGAGATGAGGTCACACATGGGTCCCTCCTAATGAAAGGTGAACTAACACTCCATTCAGTGGGCATGTCCCTTGAGAGTGCAGATAGTTGGTCAGACTCGGGTGGGGAAATAAGAGTTATGAACTTGGTTGCTTCTCACCTCTTCTTCTTCTCCACTTTAATGCACGATAATACACTATTGAGAGTCTCATAATTTCCAAGCCATATCTCTCCACTATGATTGGTTCTCTATATGGTTTTTACTATGGCCTCATATTCTTTCTTGGACCTCAGGAAACACTCATTGCTAATCACTGATTTACTGACAGTCATCTTGATTCGGACCATCCTAACACAAGAAGTACAAACATTAGCTACTAATAATACTAGTTAATAAGCTATCATAATGAGCTCCTAGGCTGTAGTGTTGAACTTGGTAGCTCCGATACCACATGTAATATACCCAATGTTTAAACTTAATAGTTTTCACCCAAGTTTTAACTCAAAAAGTGAATAACTCAAGTATTTCCAAAAATAAAGAAATTAATCTTCTTTTTCCATAACATATTTGCACATTGCATAAATAATTTCCACATGTCCTTGCATAAATGAAATAACATTACATAATTCCAAGTAAATGAAACCCATCTTTTAAAATATAGATTACAATTGATTCATGATCATATATATTTATAATTTCATATCTTACAAGAGTTCAAGGTCAAGGTGTCCTTATCTAGGTCACACTTATTTTGTTCCACAAGCATCGATTTCCATTTACAAGAGGGAGAGCATAACCCAAACACTTTTACTCCAACCACAGACATAGCAGTCCCCTGCACACCTTCCTAACTGAAAGTGGCCCTACCCTTCGACGAAGAGTTTGGTATGGAAACCTCTAGTAATTTCTATCTAAGTATTTGGTGTTGTGTCCTACATAATAAGTACAAACATATAATTATGGATACTCTCCAACCATGCATGACACTATTGACTAGTTATGCAAACCCATATCACAGTGAACCGAGAAAGTATAAGCAACGAATTTTACACCTACTTTGGCCAAATTTTTGATATATATAATCAATCCATTTTCTAAGAAGTAGTGTCTTAATTTCACCCACCCCTTACTCAACTTGAAAACTCTACTAATATTTGGTTAACTCTTCTCTTGGTTTTCCCCTAAGGTTAACAATCATAAACAAGATTTCATTCAAAAGTGACGACACACTAATATTTCTTTAATCGACCAAATAGGTTTGACAGAATCTCTTGAATACTCAGTTACATACGAGTAACAATCTAGGTCTGGCAACTGCCTCTTATTCAAGTGTTTACCCTATCTCAAGGGAATAACATATCCTCTTACTTTCAAGGGATAAGATTTCTAAAAACATAATTTCTACACTCATGGTTAAACTACCATACACATAGGTATTCATAACATAATATCATCCAAACAATGTAGATACAACACTATGATATTAGGATATATCATATTACCCTATTCTAGCTCCTTGTTACTATGTTGATCAAGTAAAATAATCAAGACAATTACTTATCACACTCTTTTGATTCCCTAATCTAGCTTATCTCTTGTATTTCTAATATAGCTTTATGCATAGATAATCTAGCTATTTGTACATGCACTCACATACTTTCTAATAGAATTAATATGCACATAATAAAAGCACAATTTTTTTCAAAAATAGTAAAACTTAGCCTCATAATTAAAATAAGAAAGAGAAAAAGATATTTTAATCATGCCTAGATTAAAATAGCTCCAATCTAATTTCTTGCAACCCTTTTCTTCAAATGTGCTTGATGGATCAATCTTAAATTTTTGCCTCCTCTATTCTCAACTCTCCTCTTTGTTATTGCTTCTCTTCTTTTCTTCTAATATGATAGCTACAACCACTTAGCAATGCACCACTAAAATAACAACCTTTACTCTCAAACAACCAAATCCTCACTAACTCTTGAATACTCTATGCTCTTTAACTCTCAAATATGTTGTTGCTCAAAAAAATTAATGCACAAAATGATTGTATGAAAAATAACAACCAAATAGTGAGTAGTTGATCCTCTTTTTACTACATATGAGAAGAGGGTTATCCCTTAAAAGAAAGCTATATTATTCTTATTTTCTACCATCTCTCATATTTCTTTTCCAGCCATGGGAATTAGTTGTGCAAAATAAGTTGTAAAATGACTTTCAAATCAACTCTATCTCCTTCCAAATTGACATGGCTTGCTAGGAGCAATCTTTCACATTTGCTGGCAGTTAAAAAATAGCAAAAAAGGTCTTGCAAATGCCACATTGAAAAGCCGGTTTAAAAGCAACTCTAACTGTTATTCCTTCACCCCATTCATGGATTGCATTGTGCATTTTTTACTCAGTTAAACTTTTTCCATATTGGCATGGAAACTTAATATTTACAAAATGCATGATATGGCGCATAGTTCATATGATTAGCAACAACTATACAAAAAAGTTATAAGAATTGACTTTTATGTGGCTTTGTTGCCACCTTATCATGCCTCGTGTGGCATTTCATGCCCCACAATATGGTTACCATGGTGAGTTTAGATTATCATTAGTGTATGTGGGTGATCCCACAATAGTGGGTTACACTTTTTGGCCAAACTTGACATTGAACTAAACTTTTTTAACTAAATCTTCACTTTTGGACACCTATAGCTACTAAACCATGAGGAATTTGAAGATGATGTAAACTAGTGATTTTTGATATTTTTTCTATAGATTCTAAATATATATTTTAAAAAATTGAATCAAATTTTATTTCTTTTTCTATCTCATTTGATAACTATTTTTTACAGTAAACAACATTTTTAAAGAGTGATGTTTATAATATAACACAAATTTTTTTCTATGAAGCATAAAATTCTATTTTTTTTTAATTTAGATTTATAACTACGATATCTATCTTCTTCATTTGGTTTCATAGTATTTTAGTGAATATTTTTTCTTAATTAAGTTTTGAAGTCAAACCAATTACAATTTAGACATAGGTTTTACTTATAACATTTTTTTTTTTTGTATGTATCAATTTTTTTTTTTGGTTGGATAAGGACATCAATACCAATAGCATAGATATTTTTCAATTTTTTTTTTGTTAATCTTCTATTTTTCCATATGTGCAAAACAAAGAGCTTGATTTTCGGTGATAAACCTACATTCACAAGAAATAAAAAATAAATATAATAATCAAATTAAATATATTTAAAATTATAGCTTTTGGGAAGCTTATAATAATGACTACATACTTACAAAACATAAATTTTAAATGAATTCATTTGATCCCCCAAAAGGTAAATCAAATGTGGTTTTTTATCAACATTTTGATAGGTGTAGAGGAGACTCCATTATAGGTGTGGTTTAAAACTAGCAGGGTTTTATCTAAGGGGGTTTAGTCAAACCCTCTTCGATTAAAATCCTTTAAATGGAACCTTTCAAAGCTTAAATCATTATATTTTCTAAAAATATGTGATTTCAACAAAAATCAGGATGTCCCAGAAAGTGTAACCCATTATTGTGGCAACAACCATGTATATATTACTATATATATATATTTATATTTATATACTTATAGTAATCAATAAATATATATTAATATATATAACAATTATTTAACTATATATATTAATGTATGTATATATAACTGTCACCTAAATATATGTATATTAATATATACATATATAACAATTAGTTAAATATAATAATACATATATATACAATATATATATATCAATTCGAGTGCCTGCATATGTACTACGTATCTATGTATGGGTATACATAGATATTACTATCTATGTATGCTCATACCTACATACGTATGTATATATGCACCACTATATATATATACATATATATATATGTATATATATATATATGTATATATATATATGTATATGTATCCATATATATATTTAAATACACAATATATAACATATGCTTAATCACAAGAGTTTTAACACTTTAACTCAAATTGGCTAAACAATCAAGATTAAAGACAACCAAACCTAGCTTTCCTATCAATCAAAAAACTATCAACTTAGGCTTAGTACTTATCGACACAAAACTTATATTGACTTGACAAGGTTCCTATAACCTATGCGAGTGAGTGTGTGCATCTACTCAGATAGGTATACCAATGGTTCTCATACCAACCTCCTCTCCTAGGTGATACTCTCCCTCCCTCTCTGGAGGTTTCGAACCTTTCCTGCATCAAACTTAGAGAAGCATCTCTATAGTTAGCTAATAACATATAAATCACATTCATCATATATACTAAGTATCATTAAAGAATTTAAAAATAAATTCTTTATAATGCATATTCATACATTTCATTCATCCATTGAAATTCATCAAGACATAATGATGTGTGAAAAACATATTTACTCATAAAGGTAATTATATTTGGTAAATAAACAACGAGGTGTAACATTGAAAAGTTGAATATGCTCTTCTCTTGCATTGTATGATGATATGGAGAATTAGAAAAAAATTGATAGAAATACCAAACTTTGGGGGCTTCCTCTTTGTGGCTTTATATTGTAGGTTCAAATTGGAGCTTATTGGTGCAAATCTAAGCTCATCATTGAGTTCAAGGTGTTCGAGGAAGTCATTTTTACCTTTTGTTTCGTCCAAATCAAACATATGACCTGCTAGATCTATAAGGGTTTGAAGTTGAAGTGTGGTTGCCAAATTTGGAAGGTAGCTACAATTTTGGAGCATTTTGGGTCAAATATGACCCTACCTTCATGTCTAAAAGACCCAAAAACCCCAAAACTGACTATCAAATTGTCAAAATCTGAGCACTTCACCTAGGGCTTGAGAAAAAAAGCTCCTCTATTTGGTAATTTGTATGACTATAGGTTGTTGCATAGTTGAGTGATACAATTTTTCTAAAAAAACATTTTAATCGGTTTTTTTTTGGAATTTTAAAAAAAAATATTTTGGGCTATTTATTTTCTAAAAAAATTGAATTACCTTAAAAAAAAACTAAAGTATAGTCTGCAAATTGTACCTTAAGTACCTGTAGGTACTATTAGCCTCCAGTTGAGCATTGCATGGGGTGGGCAGGAGGCCCCACCACCACACATCCCCCACAATGGGAAAGAGGCTAGACCTACCAATTGATAGTATAAATTATGGATCAAATCCATGTTTTTGAGAGTTTTGGGCAGATGGATTTTCATTGTGGGTGTATTTTAAGGGTATGGCAATCTTTTTTTCCCCCCCCTCATCCTCTGGGTGGCTTTTCAAAATTTTCCTAAGTATCGACTCTTTCCGTAGGCACCACATGGCACTCTGATGCTCATCCTTCATAAGAGAACTCCCAAAAACCTTAAGAAGTAGTGTCAGCATGCCACGTGGTGGATCCACGCTCTGTCAAACAAAGTAAAATATAGAATCAATTTTAATGAGTGCTTGCTCCTTAGCTTTCCATGCGTTGCCATAATGCTCATTTTGTAAGTTGATCAAGCCTTGGTGAGTCCCAACTTGTGCTATTGGTTGAAGGAGTAATAAGCAAGGCCCACAATGTAGATATTTCTAAAAGGAAGTGGAGCTTCCATGTGGCATCTCGGTGCTCCTTGAGAGTGAAGGAGGTTCCTTTATTATAAAGAGATGTGCCATTGGCCAATTTGATGAATGGGACCCACAAATGGAGTTACCTTTGGATGGATTTTTAGCCTACCATGTGTCATCATAGATCTCATCTAAGGCAGGGTTTTCCTTTCCAAATCCAAGAGTTGCACCATTGGTCAAAGCATATAGTCCTTGTTTCCAATTAAGACTTCAAGACCAATTTGGATATGGAAACGCGTCACCACAACACTTTCTATAAGCATCAAGATAACATGAGGCATTATGGTTGCACAATATCCATGATTGAAGACCACCTACATGTATGAGTTGAAGCACTCCCCCTTCAATTAGATGGTTACAATGACCTCCTCATGAGGAAGAGTTCCAAGCTCCAAGTGTCAATTCTCTTATCTTGTAAACTTCATTATCCAAGGTTGTTGTGCCTATATATTTGAATGTTCTATCTTTTGTAAGGGGGGTTATATTCACAATTTTTACCAGTGAAAAGTAGTATTGTAATATTTTTATATTTAAATAGAAATAGTAGAATTTTTTGTTTTTCCATTCTCAAATCTTAGCAGGTGCCCCTCGCAGGAAGGATTGAATATTCTATACTATTTCTTTTGGCCTTTTTAATTCATTCTCCATCCAACAATGAAGGACATGGCGTTTTGTGTTTAAATGTGTCAAATCAATTGTTGTATGTTATTTTTGTTTTTCACTCTATAGTACTTGACTTTTTTATATTGTAGACTTTAAAGCATGCATATGCTCTTTTAAATTATCTGTAATGCTTCAAAGATTCTAGGCTATATTACGAAATGTTAAGATGAATACATTAATAAATCTAGTGTATCACCTTAGCCAGTCTACCAAAAGTAAAGAATAATAAATCTAAAGATTGAATGTCTCATGGATCATGACCTAAGGAAGTTAATTTATTCAAGGATCATATACTCAATCAAACATTCAACATGGGTATCCAACTTGGTTCCTGTAAGGAAGAAAAATGGGGAAATTAGACTCTACATAGATTTTAGAGACTTGAACAAGGCATACCTAAAAGACCATTATCCCCTCGCTTCCATGGAATAGATCCTCCAAACGGTTATAGGCACAATTTTTTTTATCTTTTCTTGACAGATTCTTAGGCTATAACTGGGTATGGATTAATGAGGAGGGTCAACATAAAACTACATTCACAACAAAATATGGGGAACCTTCACATATGTGAAAATTCCCTTCAGCTTCTCTAATGTAGGGGTTACTTTCCAATGGGCCATGGACATAGCCTTTTAGGGCTTGATTAACCTAATCATCCTTATCTATTTGGATGATCTCACAATATTCTCAAAATCCAAAGAAGATCACTTTGATCATTTGGAGAATTTTTTTCAAAAGTGTCAAGAGTTCAGAATATCTTTGAGCCCCAATAAATGCATCTTCCGTGTCTCGCAAGGAAAGGTCATATAATATGTGGTGTCTAAAGAAGGTATTACTACAACCCCGATAGAGTGAAGGCCATCAGAGACTTGGCCTTACCGGCTAACAAGAAAGGAGTTCAATCTTTCCTAGGGAGATAAACTTCTTTAACAGATTCATATCTGACTTTGTGAGGCTAGTAAGACCAATTACACTAATGATAAAGAAAGACATGCATTCAAATGGACCATTGAAGGGAGAATAGTGTTTGAAAAAATCAAGGATGCAATATCCACTACTCCTGTGCTAGTCAATCCTAAATTCTTTAAATATTTTTTCATCTATGTTTACGGGAGTGAACATAGGTTAGCCATCATGTTAAATCAGAAGAAAGATGAAGAAAAATACAAGAATCCCATTGTGTTATACTCAATAACTTTTCGGGGATATGAGACTAAGTATAATTTTTTGGAGAAACAAGTTTTTTCCATCGTTAAAGGACTCAAAAAATTCAAGCACCTGGTGGTGGAAAGTAAAGTAATTATATATGTAGCACATTCCAATGTTAGAGAATACATTATGGAGGGAGAGATCACTAAAAATAGATCCAATTGGACCAGTAAGATCCTAGATTGTGACGTCGAGGTCAAACCAACCAAGGTGATTAGAGGAACATGACTCTATGATTATTTATCCTGATGTGCAAACACCTCAGTGAATGAGCAAGATGCACCAAAAGCAGTGTTGGTAAGCTAGTATGAAATAGTTGGATCCCAGGTGGCTAATAGAACTTGCTTTATGGAAACTGATCAATATTTGGATGGTCTTACCTTGCACAAAAGGAGATTTTATATGTTGCAAGGAGATAGTTATACACTATTTCAAGAATTTCTTTTCAAAAGGAACTTTGATGGGGTACTATTGAAGTGTGCCGATGATGACCAAGCATTAAAAAATTCTACAAGAAATGCATCTTATCTCCTCAAATAGTCATTTCTTAGCAAAACAACTGCAATTAAGATCATGCATGTCAAATACTACTATCCAACCTTGTTTTTAGATTTCCATCAAATGGTGAAGAAGTGCTAAAAATGTTAGTTTTCAAGGAAAATGGAAGAATTCAGCCATGCCACTAAACCTAATCGTGACTGAGGAGGATTTTATGTAGTGGGGCTAGATTTTATTGGAATGATCAATCTCGTGTCTAGTTTGGCCCATAAGTGGATAATTACAACCATAAACTAATTCACAAGATGGATTGAAGCAACTCCTTTAAAAGAAGCAACTAAAAGTGTGATCCTCAAATTTCTTGAAGAAATAGGGACAAGGTTTTCCCCTGCAAAGAAAATAATATCCGATAACATGAAGGCATTTTTCAATTCTAATATTTCAAAATTTGCAATCAAGAATGACATTTTTGTTAAAACATCATCCAACTATTACCCATAGGGAAATGGGTTGGATAAATCAACCAAAAAGAACCTCATAAGGTTAATCAAGTGAGTGGCCATTGACCATTTCAGAGAGTGGCAGAAGTATTTGAAGACAAATCTATGAGTCAATTAGATTACCCTAAGTAGATCCTAAAAACATCCCCATATGAATTAGTATATGGGAAAGACGTTATCATACCCATTTCAATAGAAATCCCAGCTTTACAGATGATAAAGGTTGTAGAAACTAAGGAAAATAGAGCAATGGAATTCAAGTTAGTGGAATTGCTCAGTCTTCAAGAAGCGAGAGAACATGCTAGTGATGATATGGAGAGTCATAAAAAAATAGTTAAGAGATGGCGCAATAAAAAGGCATCAAAACTTGGTTTCAGGCTGAAATGAAGAAAGGGTCATGAGTCTAGGTCAAAAAACAATATTTGATTCCCTATGGAGAGGCCCCTTTCACATCATTAGCAATAGGAAAGGCTATGCGATTGAATTGAAAAATGAAGAAGGTAACTCCTTCAAGATTCCAATTAACAAAATCCACTTGAAGCACTTTAATTGATGTATATAATTTCCCTTATACATAATTAGTTTCCCTTTTGACTGTTGTTTCCTTTCACCAAATAAGTGTCGTTAACACAAATTATTGTCGTCCCTTGGTTGTTTTCAGGAATCAACACCTTAGATTCCCTTTTTAAAAATCCTCTTTAAAAGATAGTTATCTACCTCTCTCTCCCTCCAATTAATGCTCAAGCACCCCAAATTGCATGACCTTCCATAAAAATATCCCCAAATCTTTCATAAGCGACTCCTCAAGCATGTGTATTGTCCGTTCTATTTATGGGAACCAAACTCAAAAAATTGTATGATGATTACATTAGGAGTTTTGGTTGATAAATACCCATTTTTTTATTGAACAAAACATTTAAAAACTCTAGAGTTTCCAAGAGCACTGAGCTAAGTAGAAAGTCTTCGACAAAGAATTGTGTGTAGAATTGTGAGCAAATTTCAATGATAAATGTTTTTATGAGAGCAAGAGAAGGTTAATTTGCAAAGAATTTTTAGATGGAGCCTTTTAGGTCCTTGTCTATTGGTGAGCATCCTAGAAGGTGAAGGTTGCAAGGATTAGGAGGGCGCAAAGAGCTTCCCCCTCAGTTCCAAGGAAGAAAATCATATGCTTCAACCCTTGCGTAGCCTAAGCCCACAATACCCAATGTAACAAGTGTTTCTAAGGAACATAGAAAGGGCCCTTATATGGTCCTAGACTTCATGGATGGCATCTTTGATCCCAAATTAGTAAATAATCCAAAGAACTTGAGGGAGGAGACCCATTCCCACATTCTTACAAAGGTTTAAAACAATGACTATAAGTCTTTCAACTTTAGAATATGAAGCTATACCTTGGCACAATAAATGGTGCCTCTTGTGCACCCACGTCCAAAGCTTATTTATCTCTACATGGAAGCATACAACACCAATAATGGTGACATTAAAAGTTACTACCTAAATGTGTATATGAATGCAAAAGTTGTGTAAGAAATGCTTTGACTCCCTAATGACCATAGTGTAGATGTCTACAACATTGAGATCCTACAAAATGTGTGGGACACCTATGTCCAAAAATTGAGGTTTCTCAACTTGGTGCTCCATAAAATTTACATAGAGGTGTCACCTTTTCATATCACTCTCTCAAAATTTGTGGCACATGACATGAAAGATACCCACTACATGTAATTCATCTTTGGGCTAGATTTAGACACCAATTTCCATGATTTTTAGTTGGGTGCAACCTTCCACTTGAAGATGATGAGCAAGGAGAATTCATACAAAATGGAATTTATAGAGGCTTATTTTGATGGCATCCATGCTCGGCTATTGAATTTTTCAGCTAAGAATACTTTCAGGTATTCTTGTTTTCCTCTACATACAATCCTCTTCAAAACATTAAGTTATTTTTATTTTACTTCACCATCAATGTGATAGAAATGGGATCATATCTACACATAGTGATCCTCATCTTTGTGTGGACCCATATCTTATCAGTCATTCAGGACTATCACAAGTTTGCATAGTGCTTCCTATATTCATTCTTGATCGACCTCAATTAGAAGCAGTCACCTTCTAGATGATAGAAAGATAGAGAGAGTGACTCACTAAATATAAAATCCCATGTGATTGGTTCTTTGGAGCTCGCTTCACATTCATCTAAGTCCATGGTTTTAAGGAGGAGCCATTCTGACTTCCATGAATGCTTATAGATAGGACCTTGGCCTTGGAGTAGGCCTGCTAATCGGATGTGGTGGACTCAATTTTTGGTTCAAGCTAAAAGAAGAAGACCATGTATGAGATACCCTTTTCAAGGGGAGGAATTAAAGTGATGAATAGGTCTTGGGAGAAGTTTCTTATGCTCAAGCTAGCAGAGCTTAGTTTGGACAATAATAATGATCAATGGAGCTATGACCCGAATGACCATATGGTGGCTTTTAAGACAACCTCCCCTTTTTTCCATGGGGCCCAATTGTACTTGAAGGAGCTGAAGTCACTAGTGGAGGATGATATAAAATTCTACATTGATCTATCAAAGATCCCCTTAGACATCCGCCAACCATGGGAGTCCTTTTATAAAAAAAATTAGGATTTTGATCACGCAAGGCTCATGACCAAAGATCTAAGAGCACAACTCATCCAAAGAGGATGGAGCAGGTAAAAATGGAAGCCTATTGGAAGTATAGGTAGGAGATCCACCAAATGGAGCTCAATTTTGAAGATGTTGAATCTAACAAGAAGTGGGAGAGAATCTAGGACAAGCACCATGAAGAGGAAGCTCGAACGGAAGAGGAAGTTTTGATAGAGGAAGAAGAGGACATCCCCTCAAGAAAGAAGGAAATTTTTGAAATTTAGAGGCTTGCAACATGGGCTCCTCCTCTTTATGCATTAGCCCAACAATAGGAGTAGATAGCTCCAATGAAACAAGAAGAAGAGGGAACTCAACCCAACATCGAGGTGCAACCATCTAGCTCTCCCTCTGAGCCTATAAAGAAAAAATGGAGAGTGCTGAAAAAAGGAGTGGGAGGTAAAGAAGAAGAAGAGATAGGGGAAATAGGAGTTGGTGTCATGCAGCAACCCCTGATCACCACACAATAATTAATTTTACTCCCCCTCTCCTTTCAATTGCTTCTTCATTCTTTACTTCTTCCATGTCTTCCACTGCTTCCACCTCAGTTATCACCTAACCGTCCACCATGCTTGCATCACTTTCCACTCCCCCACTTTCATCCACTTTAGATACATCCATCATAGTGTAATTTCCTGCCATCCCACTCCATGAATTACCACTTCTTTCACCATCTACACTACTCATCCACCCACTCATCCCCAAGAGAACAATTTCTACTACCTCATAGCATCAAGTTACCATTCCATTCAAATTTCCACAAGGATCCCCCTTCGTGGGGGAAATTATTCAATCACAGAATCAATTTCACCAATAGTTAGAGACTGTGAGAAAGGCCCAAGAAGCTTGGGAAGAGAAAAGAAGAGGAAAAGTGGCAAAGGTCATGGAGGTTCCACACATGAGGTCCTTTTTTTACCCCTCCCAAAAATATCTGATGATCACCCATATGAAACCCGTAGTAATCAAGCCCCAAGAGAAAATGTAACTGGAGGATTACTCAATTCATGTAATTGGCCTGAATCTTAGGTAGGTGAGGCCACATGATAGGGTCAAGCTCATTGAAGAGACCCAAAATTCCATCACTATAGACTACCTCAATGTTGGCTAACATCTAGATAAGAAAGAACAAGAACTTGTAAGAGTCAAGGCTGCTACTAACTACTTAAATGCATAAGCCAAAGCCAAGGACACAAATCTCACTAAAATGAGATCTTATTTGCATAGTTGTGTCACCATTGAGAGCTTCAAATTGGAAGCAATCCTGAGGGCACAACTATAGGTGCAAGTGGTGGAACTAAAGGCTTGAGTTCAGAGCTTGGAGAAAGAAAAAGAGGTTGTAGAAAATAATTTGCACCAAAAGGAGTGAGAGATAGAATAGAATCAGAAGAATCTCTTAGAATCCATGTGCTTGTAGCAAAAAATGCAACAAGAGTCCCAAGCTAGGGACCAAGAAATCTGGCATCTCAAGGATGACTTCGCTGCCCACTCCTAGACCAAAAACATCCTCCCAATGGTCCAAAAATTATGTCTCCTACTAGGAAAGGATTAAGAACATGGCCTCACACTTGAAGCCTACACATGGGTTCATCACAAACTCACAACGACTCACTACACAAGTGAGCATTCCCATGGAGCAGGTCCTTGCCTTAGTGAATGTAGTTGAAGGCTGATATTGGATGATGAATTTTGGGTCCCTTCGAATAAGACATGGCTTTCTATAAGATTTAGGTGAAGCAAGCAACTTTCCAATGCAAAGTAATTTTTTAATTTTGTATTCACCATATCCTTTACCTTGGACCTGGACCTTTTTCTTGGGAAAAGAGATGGATGGAATGGGAGATTTGGCTAATGACATAGGATCAATGTAATGGGATGAATTGGATAATGAATCTTCTTTTTTTATAGGTACTTGATATTCAAGAGTCCCTTTCAAATTATTGCAATATTGGAAAGGATCAAGGTCACCTGATATAGTGATTTTAGCTCCATTATAAGGGAATTTTAAGCATTGATGGTATGCGAATGGGATGAACTTCATGGCATGAATCCATGGATGACTAAGGAGAAGGTTATGTGGAAGGTCCAAGTCCAAGACTTGGCACAATGTGTTTTCAATTTCTAGACCAACCCTGATAGGAAGGGTGATAACAACCTTGGAAGAACATTCTACATCATCATAGGCTCTTATGATGATCCTTTTTGATGCATCAATGCATGCCTCAAAGAATGCCAATATTGTGACCAATTTAAGAGTACAAATATTTAGCCTTGCTCTACCATCTACCAAGACTCATTTGATTTTATGTTTATTGATAAAGACTTTGAGATGGAGGGAAACATTATGGTGAGGCTTATGTGAAGGGACATCATGCTCTGTAAATGTAACATGGAGGTTAGTAGCAAGATATCTTACCATAGCTTGAAACTGGTTGACATTTAGATTAATAGGAATTAAGGAATCCTATAGAGATTTGTCCAACATAGCCTTATGTGTAGGGGATATACAAAGCAACTCAAGAATTAAAATTTGTGCAAGTTTCTTCCCTAAGTGATCCAAAAGGTTATATTGGTTTTTTAGTTGGGATCTAGAAGTGGCCCCTTGTAGAGTCACTTTAGATCTACGTGTGGCAACTGGGCATTCAAGTTTTGTATTCTTGATAGTTATGGTTGAGATGCCATTGTTAGCCTATTGGATATGGTTGGTTGTGTATTCATAGATGGCATTGGTGTAGTTGGAATTATCTTTGGTACTAGTCTCTAAACTAGAGGCTTTTCCTTATCCATTATTTTGTAGAGGATATTTAAATATAGTGTGATCAATATTAGAGGATCCAAGTGGGTTATTGATCACTACATCTCCTTGATCTATGAGGTCTTGGATGATGTTATTGAGTTTGAAAGACACAATTTTTTTATGCCCCTCAGTCTTATGATATTCGCAAAAGTTGTTCTTGTTCCACCAGGCTGCTTTGAAGCTGGGTCTTGGTTTATAATGTCTCACTTCTAGAAGTTGAATAACATTAGATTATATGAGATTCTTCAAAGATAATTCAATGGGTGTGTATTTTCATCTTGGATTTATGCTAGTCCTTGGAGGACCACATTGTGTTTTGTTCTAAATTGTGTTTGCCAATTTCTCATGACTTTTTGGTTGATTATTATTCGATGCTTGTTTTGTTGACGTGGAAGGTCCTTTGAGACTAATAATAGGATGAGTCTTGTTTAACATTTTTTCATCCACAACACCATCATTTGTCACATTTTTATTTCATGACCAAAATTTGGTTTTATCATGACGTGTTGAAATTTTTATTAGACTCTTTGAAAAATTTACATGTCCTTTTGCAATAAGGGATTTCTCTATAGATATACCCTTCTCAATGACTTCTAGAAATGTTTTGGAGCATTGGACTTAAAGTTGAAACATCAAATTTGAATAAAGGCTTTCTACAAAAAATATGAACCAATTATTTTTTTGGTATATGGAAAGGAATTTTATTTGCAAGATTTTTCCATCTCTATAAGAATGAAGAAAAATATCCCCCCTCTTTCTTCTTGGTGTGACATGGGTTTATTATAGATATCTCATGCTCAATGTTATATAAGAAATGTGCAATGAATTTTTCAGCTAGTTCATTCCAATTCATTATGCCAAGAGGTAAATGAGTGAACCATTACATAGCATGTCCTCCAATACTATGTGGGAAAGGAACATCAGGTACATGTGTCATCGTATGCAAGATCTAGAAAGGTTGTTTAGAATTCTCGGAAATGCTCTATAGGATCCCCTTTCCCCTTGTATTTGTCAAATTTGGGTATTTCAAAGTTTTGGGAGAAAGGCAGCATGCATATACTTCTATCAAAGGGGTAAGGACATATGTCCTCCATTTTATGTCCTTTTAGTCTAGTAACCTATATATTTGTGATTTGTTATTGCAAGCTTTGCAATTATTGAGATAGTATTTTTGTTGGTGATGGATGTGTAGGAATTGTGTTTGTTTGGGTATTGTGGGTTTGGTTTTGTGTAGGATCAAAGGCTAATTTTATTTTTTGATAGTTTGGTGTTTAGTTGGAAGTTGGAATATTTTGGTTAAATGATTTTGAGTAATGATGTTGTGACATGGGTTGTGTGGTTTGGTTGGAATGGGATGTAACTATCAAATTTGGATTAGGTGGTATGTATTGAGAAGAGTAATTGTTTGTGGAAGAGGCAATTTGTTGTTGTGATGGAGGTTGGTTCAAGTATTGGTTCGATTTGGTGAATGTTTGAATTTTGTTCATGGGTATGTATGTGTTTGTTTTTTTCTTGCTTATTGTAATATTTTGTGGCGATGATGTGTTTAGAGGTGTAATGATATTTGCATCTGTGCATTGCAAAACATTGGTCATTTTCATCTGATATGGGAAGTGAAGTGTTTGATTTTTCATTTTAGATGGGTTGATTTTGGTTTGTAATGCTTTGTGTCACTAGTATTGTATTACTTTATTTTTTTGTCGTTTAAGGATGCGGTGACATGTTATAAAGTGGGTTTGTGAAATGTAGTCCAAATGGCGGAGGTGTAGGTATGTTCAAACTCATTACATTGTGAGATGTCTTTCCAAGTGGCATAATTATGCCTATTTTTTTTGAAGTGAGATTTTTTGATAAGGGTATCATGTTAATAGAATCTTGGTCTTGGGATGTCACATTAGGTGTTGGTTCCTTTATAGTGGAAATTCCAAAAATTATGAGAAGCCTAGCTCCACTTTGTGTGAGCGACAAGAAATATCTATTGGGATTTGTGAGCAAGAGTGCATATACCATTTTCATCATTTTAGGATCTTGTAAAGCCTCGTCAATTTCCTCCTGGGTTAAATTTTGTTCAATATAAGTGAAAGTAAACTCATCATCAACAAGAGGTAGGAAAATCTTGATTGTGGGCTTGGTTGTGAACTTGAGGATGTCCCAAACTACATCATGATAGTGGGATAAAAGGTAGGGTAAACTATAGGATCCATTTGATTTATCTTTCTTTGTGACCTTGTTTCGACCATACAAGACCTGATATGCTGAAATATGTTTTTTGGGGATTTTACATTTTAATATTTTTTGTTGATTTTTTTGGGTTTAAGAAAGTATGAACCTATAATAAATGATGTGTCTTTGGATTTTTTCTTTTTAAAAGGATAATGTAAATGATAATGAATTTATTTCGTGTTTTTGGAAATTTTCTATATTTAAAGGATGCTTGCAAATGATGATAGACCAAAGTGATTGCTAGAAGTGTCTAGAACTCAAAAGGGAAAAAGATAAAAATGATGGATGATGAAGAGTCTAACCTCAAATAGACTGATGAGTTTTAGGCCCAACTGTTGATAGGATAATGAAAGGATAGGATAGGAGATCAATAAAATCAAAGGATAACTAAGGTATGATTATGATATGATTAGTTTTCTAATTTCAAAATGCAAAGGTTGTCGGTTATGATGTACTTGAATATAATTTTTAATCTAAGTATGTGATTAAGAAAAACAATAAGAGAAAATAGAAATTACAATGTTGAACTAGGAAAGTCTGACAGGTCTCAGGTCTCTATGTCAGGTACTATATCAATTAGGTTTGATGTATGAGATTTGGATTCCAAAGGGTGAGCCCTAATTTATGTTAGAGTAATAAGTTATTATGCTTAATTAATTACATCACATTGATTAATTAATTAAGTCACTTATTCCTCTTTATTACTTAAGCTAAACTTAGGCACATTTATTAATTAATTATTAATTATTAAGTGTGCACACTAGGGTTTCATTTAGGGTTTCCCTTTTAGGGTTTCTTGATCTCCTTCATAAGGATTGATCACATTGTAATAATCGATTCTCTTAATGCATTTTTACTGAGAGGTTTTACAGAGAACAGCTTTTTCGGTTCTTTATATCTTTTGCATGTGATAGGTATCCATCTTGCATGCAGGTGATCTTGGATTCTAACATGGTATCAGAGCTCCAGACCTGCAGCTTCTTGTTCGTGATCTGAAGATATGGCCTTTCAGTGAGATTCGGGTGCAAGGGTTTCCACATGCAATTTTTTGATTGAATTTGGGGGTAGCCTAATTTTTTGTGCATTTTGGGACAAAACGGACCTCGCCATTGAGTCCGCAACGCCCAAAAACCCCCATTTTCATATAAAATTTGTCTATTTTGGTGCAAGTTGGTCGAGAAGGCAATTTTTTTTTGTCCGGGGGCCATACGGTCTCCCCAGCACGCAGATTGAGGCTCGAAAAATTCAAAAATTCAAAAAAAGAGGTTTTTGGGGATTCGGGCCAGCGCCTGCAGTAGAAAAGGGGTCCGCTGCCAGGCGGCCACCCATCCGCCACCGCCGCCCGCTGCTCGCCACCAGCACCCACCGCCGCTCTGCCTCAGCCCCCACGGGCCCTTTCCTGAAGGTTGCGGTCATATTGGGGACCGATCCCCTCTCTCCAGCCCCCGTGGGCTTATGTGCTCTGCAGTCGGTCCTATGGAGAACCAGATCCGCCAGATCCGAAGCCCCCAGCACAAGTCCGCCAGCCCCTAGTCGCCCACAGGACCAGGGGCCCAAATTTTTTCATTTCTGCAGGGGGGCCAAATTTTTGCGCCGACGGCCAGACGGCCGTCAAATTTAATCTCGTGAACTGATGATGTCAGCGTATGGCCGGCCCTCATATGCCCCCTCCTAACCCTAGTTTGCCCTAAAGAAGCAATTTTTTTCTTTTGGCCATAACTTGGGCATACGGTATCGAAATCAGGCAAATGAGATATCACCGGAAAGCTGGTTCCGAGCACTTTCCAGTAGTACTGTTTATTTTTCAGTATTTTACTGTTTTCCTACATTTATTTCTGTTTGAAGTCAGATGTATATTTTATGCTTCCAAGCTCATAACTTTTTGCCACGATCTCCGTTTTTCGCCTCGTTTGAAGCGTCGGAAAGGTATTAAGGAGCTCTATCTTGCTGTCCATGCACTTTTTTCTGTATCTGTCCTAGGTTTATCACTTAATCCAAATTTGGCCCGATGGGTTGTTTGGCAATTACTTGGATGTTTTGGCAGTTGGGAGAGTGCATCTTGCATCTTTACACTTCGTTTTCAGTAATGCATCATTCAATAATTACTTGCTGCTTCATAGATTCCAGAGTTGTTCTCGTTTGGAGTTTTCGAGTGTTCCGTGGCATCGGGTTTTCTGTTGCTTTATCATGATTCCTTGAGTCAATCAGTGACTCTCATCCGGTTTCAGTAGTATACAGAAGAATATTTCCTTGCTTGCCTATATCAAGTTCCAGTGTTACTCTACAGAGTTCTTCCAGTGCTTCTTTGCAGCATGTTATCTCATTGTAAGGGGGGTTTTGTCCCACTGGGTTTTTCCTTCTCTTACTCATTCTTGCATTTGTAAATGGGTACCTGATCAGGCCTAGTTGCCGGGACCCATCTTTGCTTTCATGCATCTTATTCTAGTGTTTTAGCTTCTTCCTAAGTTCATCTTAAGGGGGGGTGTTAGAGTAATAAGTTATTATGCTTAATTAATTACATCACATTGATTAATTAATTAAGTCACTTATTCCTCTTTATTACTTAAGCTAAACTTAGGCACATTTATTAATTAATTATTAATTATTAAGTGTGCACACTAGGGTTTCATTTAGGGTTTCCCTTTTAGGGTTTCTTGATCTCCTTCATAAGGATTGATCACATTGTAATAATCGATTCTCTTAATGCATTTTTACTGAGAGGTTTTACAGAGAACAACTTTTTCGGTTCTTCATATCTTTTGCATGTGACAGGTATCCATCTTGCATGCAGGTGATCTTGGATTCTAACAATTTACCTCAGTGTAAACAAATGCATTAGGGAAAGTTGTAATTGCGGCACCAAAATTTTCAGATGCAGTATGAAAGTTGCATGACATAATTTCTTAGATGCATTACTAAATAACATATGCTTGACAGAATGATTGATAGAGTGCAGAACTGGGTAATTACATGACTCTGGTTTTCCTAGATTTCTCTGAGCAATTACATTATGAAAAGTCACTAATGCATTAGTTTGGTTGGTTTCTATAAATTTAATGCTTAATGTGGTTTTTTTGTGTTGGTTTTTTTAATTTTAAGCTAGAATACACTTAGAGAATAGAATGGCTATTGACTCTTTATTTTTAGGGAATAAAGGCCTAATGCCAAAAGTCCAATGGCTTCACTGGTATAAAATAATTATAAACACTTGTAAAAAATGCATAGCCTAATTATTTAGATAGGTGTGTATACTTATTATAGGCTCATCGTGCAAGCACTAATACCCCAAGATTGATGTGAAGCACCTCTCTTTCAAGAGAAAATAGCTAGAGGTCCAATGGCACAAGCCAAATATGGAAACAAGCTCACCTTTCCTCTCTTTTCAAGAGGCTAAAGAATCCAAACCATGAATTTATATATCAACTCAAGGGAGTATGTGCTAAGTAGCTTTGGGCATGATATTGTACCCTACACTACACTAAGAAGCCACCAAAAGCTTCTAGGATTCTAAAAACAAAGGTTCTTAGTGGGGGACAACCATGAACATAGAGCTTGTCTATAATAGCTTGAGATTGGGAGGCACTTTCCCACTCTCCTCACTAAACAAGTCTTATTGGATTGAGGGCCTTGCAACTTTGCTTTGAATGATGTTGGCCACTCTTTGAAGTATAACTTTTGCTCTCCCTCCTTTGTATACCCCATTGGTAAATGTGGTTGAGGTCAAAACAAGAGGTGATGAAATCCCAAGACAAGCCTCCTACTAAACATAAAAAGAGGTTATTTTGTGTTTCTCATATACCGAAGATCACACAAGTATGCTAGGGGAGAGGATACACAAAATAACTTGGGACTACACAAAGATGTGCAAGTGCACCAAAAACAATAAATAAGGGTTCATTTAACCTTAAAATTTAAATGTGATCCATCTAATAAAATCAAAGACACTCAAGGTTTTTTTGATTAAGTCTTTAACTAACGTCCTGCAACAAAGATATTACCATTTTTATAATTGACTCTTTCTTGATGTCCTATAAGGAAGGTATTAGTATTTTTATGATTGATTCTTTCTCCCAATGTTCGCTAAGATTGTTGCACATATAAATTAGTAATAGAAAACCCATATTTAACTAAATTAAAGTGCATTTAATATCAAAAACTTAAAAAAATTACCTTTTTTGATTTACCAGTCAGATGTGGTGCAAAACTGGCCAATTAACATTCAAAATAAATGTGTCACATAACAGATGCATCGTAAAACAAAAATTATGTCATGAGATCCTACAAATAAGATATAGCAAAGAAAAAAATAGAAATCAACCTAGAAAGGAAAAATCCAAGGTGAGGGTTTTAAAAACCAAGATTTAACAACTTGCAATGAACAAGAACATCAATTGTCAAGTATCAAGTGATTTTTTAAAAATTGAACAATTACGTCATAGACTTAGCAGATGTGTTACATAATATATGCATCATCGAACAACTACATCATAGAATTTTTCAAATGTATTATAGGATTATTTAGCAACATGAACTTATAAATGTTATTAGTAAAATGTGCTTCACGTCAAGTTCACCAATCTGTTAGACTAGAAATAAAAAATAAAATGCATAAATCATAAGGAAACCACAAAACCATTAATTTAAGCAAATTATTCTAATCTATCAATGAATTATGAATGAAATGTGTGCAGTAGATATCAAAGATAAACAAATTGTATACCTTCAAAGCACCCCTTATCATTTTATTTCCATTGTCCTTCTCAATCTTCACTTTTCAAATTGATGTTGTTGCTCTCATAATTGTGTGCACAATTGTGATAAGCTTGGGATGATGATAGTTGTGAGATTTATAAGTTTGCGGTTAGATTGAAAGAGTGAGGTGTGCATTTATAGAGGATACAACCTTGATCGACAGTCAAGATGTGATAGAAGATCAATGGACAAGACCAGATGAGAGGATGTGCATAGGAATGTTTCCCATTTTTAAAAGAGTTAAGTGGAAAAGGAAATAGAAGATGTGGAGAGGAAAATAGGAAAATGTAAGAGTTAAAAGGAGAGAAAAGTGGAAGGTGGAAGGTGGAAGGTGGAAGAGTTAAGTGGAGAGAAAAGTGGAAGATGAAAGAGCTAAATGGAGAGTGAAATAGGGTAAGTGAGATTAAAATAAATAAATAAAATTTATCTATTTTTACTCATAATTGAGTAATTAAATAAAATAAATATAGAATACTTTAGGGATTAGCTAATTAAATAAATAAATAAAGATATTTATTTAATCATAGGCAAAAATAGGGATTAAATAACTAAAGCTAATTATTTAATCAAAAGGGGCTGATTTACTAAAAAATTAAAATTGTTTAATTAACAAGAAATGAGAGAAGATTAACTAGATTATTTAATTAATTGTAGAAGAAAATAAAATAATAAAATAATTAAAATTATTTGATTATAATGGAAAGAGGAAGGATGAAATTAGGGCTAGACAAAATTGGGGAAAGAAGAAAGAGATTAGCCCAAATTATTTAAATAGTTTAGATGAAAATTAGTAGGAAAATGTCATTGCAAGCTTAGGACAAGTTTTAGTGTCAACACTCACAAATTCTAGAAGTGGGGATTGGTATCTCCAGTGGGTTGGTGCTCACAAATTGTATAAGAGGGGATTAGTGTCTCATGTAGGTTGGTGCATACAAAGATTGTAAAAGATATTTATATAAAGCAATATTTTGTCGTGGTTTTCTCCCATAACGGTTTCCACATAAATTGTGTTCCTCTTGCAATGCATAATTGTAAGATCTTATGTGAGGATATTGTGTAATTGATATTATCATGGTTGTTAGTTTGAAAAAATTAAAAGATTGTATTATACATATTCACCCCCCCTCTCTCAGTTTAATCATGTGCTCATAAAACTCTCGTGGTAAAGTGTGACTGCAAGGATGTAGTGGACTCTAGGTTTTCATTTAGATTTAGGGTGAATTTGTTTGTTTTTAGATTATGGAGGTGAATATTTGCATTTGGATTTTTGATTGTATAATCGAGAATTTGGAGGTGAATGTATGGATAGAGGGATTTGATATTTTGATTGGAATGAAGGATGTTGGGATTGGGTGGTAAAATTCAATTTGGGATTAGGCTTAGGATTGGGACCAACAATCTTTTTGGATGGTGAATTTTTGCATGATAATTGTAAGGTGGTGTAGAATTATTGTATGTAATATGTGACTTTTTATCTATGGATGTATTTTGAAGACATGCTATGATTAGATTCATCAATTTACGTTTCTTTCGGATCCATATTTCTTTTTAGGTTCATTTTTATTTTGATATAGATTAATTTTATTTTTCTTTGGTAGTGAATATATTTTTTTTACTTCATGGGAATGCTTCACTTTGTATGATGGATGTGGTTGTCGGTCCCAATTAAGGGGTGCAGGATTTTGTGGATTTAGGTTGCTAGTATGGATGAAGGAAGTAAAGAAAATATGGTACAAGGATGATTCTTAGGATAATTATGAATGGCATATGTTTTGATGCGTTCATTAGATGAGGTTTCCCCAAATATCATTTTTTCACCAATAGATTTATTGATTGGAGACATGTAGCCAAGACCTTGATATCCAAGGTTTTCACATATGGATGCAGGCTCTAAAATTTCTTGTTCACGAAGGCTTAAACCTTTACCATTGTAGCCCATGATTTGAATTTTTTTGGTTTCCATAGGATATTTTTCTCTATTTAAATAGGATTAAAATCCATCATTAGGCAACCATGACTTAGTAGATATGTCTATTATTTCTTCTACAAGAAGCCCAAACCATATGAAGATGGTTGAACCAAGGTTGCAGGATGTTTGTGTTTTCTCTTTATTTTTCATAATGGTATCTTGATCAATGATATGCTCAATGTGATAAACCTTGTCTTACGAATCCTTATACATGTTTGGATCCATATCATTTTTCACTATTTATGTGTCCAAGGGAGGCAAGTGTGCCATCTTGGGAAATGAAAGTTTTTGGAGTATGGATGTAATCATCTTTGGTTGGGTGGTCATGTATAGGATAAAGGTGGAGTAAGGGATCATCTTGGATTTTTGGATCAATGGAAGGATCATGATCAAAGATATGATTTTGGGTATCATGACCATAGATAGGATCAGGATTAAATATTGGATTGTGATGGGTTTCATAATCATCTATATGTTCATAATCATCTATATGATCTTGGTCAAAGATAATATTAACATGAATATCATGATCATCATTCGGGATTTTATTATTAAATTGATCTTGATCTAATTGGGAGCAAGTTGTGGCATGATTTAGAGAGAAATATTGACATATTCTTAGTTCCTTCTTAGAAAATATGGATACACTTTGTGTTGTTTTGATATTCCCTATATTGACTATGCCTTTGATATATGTTCCTAGTGTGATATTTAACAATATGCTCAAACTAGTGGGATATGGATTTTGGATATTATGGAATTTATGGATTTTGGACCTTTTGGAATTTATGGATTTCATGAAATGTTTGTGTTTATCTTCCCACACGTCTTGACTCATGCAGATGGTAGTGCTTGATGGTATTTGATCTAGGATAGGCATAGTGGTAGGAGACTCATTGATTTCTTGGATTTGTTGTTTTGTTGTTTATCCCATGTGAGTGGTAATTGGAAAAAATATTTAGAATATTGGGATGAATCAAAGGACTTGGGTGATAATGATTTGGAGGAGGCCAATGAAAATTATTTAGAAGATGTAAATGATCTAGTATATTTAAATGAGTTGGGTGAAGAGAATTTAGATGATATGGATTGGGGAGATGGGGGATATTGTTCTAGGATGGTATTTTTCTTTCTAAAGGTGGGATAAGGATTATTCATGGACAAGTGATGTTGGTTTGTGAGGGGAGGTCCTATTTTTCAGGGACATGAGAGTTGATTATGGGGAATATGATTTCATTGATGGTGTCCTGGTTAATAATATGATCATTGTAAGGGTCAAATTTAGGTTGGTTGATAATACCATCCTCATCATCATAAGGATCATATTCAGGTTGGTAGATAGGATCATCCTTATCATCATAAGGATCATATCTTGGTTGATGGATAATGACATTATAGTCATTGTACTTGGCTTGATTTGGGAAAATAATTCCGTCTAGAGGGCTCATGTTGTTGGATTTTTCCTTGATTGTGATATTTGACCTTTCTTTGCTAAGATTTTGGGAATTGATAGTATGGGATGTGGATCAATCATTTTATTTAGGTCCTTGGGTTTTCAAATTTGGTATGATTTTGATTTTGGATTTTTTTGACTTATGGTGACTATATAAAAAGGATAACCCTAGGTGGACTTGATAGATGACTTGGATCATTAGTATGAACCCAAGTGTGGGAATAGATGATCAGGTGGAATATATGGATTATATTTGACAATGTTGGATTAAAATTTAGGTTGCATGATTGGATCTTAGGATGATTTGATTATGAATTTGATTTTGGAATCTACAAATTAGTGTAGAGTTTCCTAAGATCAAACAATGGGCCTTAGGATGATTAAAGGTCCCAAAGGTTGGAGTAAGGTGATGATTTTGATTAAGAGATAAAAAATTGATGCTTTCAACTATGACTAAGGATGGATATGGATTGATGATGGGTGTGGACTATAAGGATGGTGTGGATAAAATATGATGATGATATGATGGCCAAGTGTATTATAATGCTCTCTTGGATGTGAATCATGTGTGATTAAGTTTATGACTAAGGGGATAATGAGTGACAAAAGGATGTGTACCTTGTACTCAAAGGTATGTTGTGGATGGTTAGATAATGGGATAAGTCAAAGTATGGAAAATGGATTGATGTCTAGGGATGTGGTTAAGTTTTACCAAAATGAAATGGATAAGGTATGTGGTTTGATGTGGGAGATTTGTTGGGCTATGGTTTTGGTGATGACCAAGGCTAAATATATTTTGCACTAAATAATGGTATCTTAGGTTTGGATTCAATGTTTATGTTTCAAGGATACCAATGGGAAATATGTTTTCAAACAAGAAAAATAACTTCAAACAAGACTTGAATCAAACTTGGTAGTAAAAGTTTATAAAAAAAAACTTAGTACATACAACACTCAAACAAGAAGACACAATAACAAGCCTAGAATTATTTAATAAAAATGTGGGTTAACTTAGTGGAGATCCACACAATAAAATACCTTAAGATCAATGTGAAGCACTTATCTTTCAAGAGCCAATAGATGGGGATCTATTGGCACAAGGGATCACCTTTTACCTTTCTTTGGAATTTTTTACACCTTTCCCAAAGAGCTTATATTTCTATTCAAGATAGTATATGGTGAGTAATTTTAGGCATGATATTGTACCTTGCACCACACTAAGAAATGACCAAAAGGTCTTAAACTAGAATATACAAGGATTATCTAGGGAATCCTCTAAATACCACAAGGATATGTGAGGCCTAATATGTGAATTCAAAAGTGCAAAATTGTCAAATAGCTAGGAGAAGAGGGAAATCCACCCTTCTCCTCGACTTCCCTAAGGTATAAATCTCTTGGGGACTTAGCCTGAATGATAAAATCACAACTTCGAAAAGGTGTGTCTTTAAATTCACTCCATTATATATACTCCATTGAAACATTGGAGTCGAGGTCATCCCTTTAGGTGATGAAATCCCCAAGAAGGCCCCCTAAAACTAAAAATAATACAACACTTATTTATGATCCTCAAGATCACCTTAGGGTGAAAGAGGAGATCCTACACAAGTGTGCTTGAGGTTTAGAAGAAACATGTAAATTATTAACCCAAATTAAAGTGTGAATGTGAATTTTAACCCAATTTCAATGTGAGAGAAAACAAGAAAGACACAACATACAGAAAAATAAAAGGTTTGTAGTCAATTCCTTTAACATACATCATACAAAACCACTTATGCTAGTATTTTGTAAGATATATTCCTTGGAAACACAAAAATACTTGCACACAAAAGTTAGTAAAAAATTTAAAAAACCAATTACTCCTATAGAAAAATAAATAGAAAAAAAAAGTTTTTAGATTTTTTGATAATTAAAAAAATACTAAAAATGATTAAAAAAAAATGCAAAAGATATGGACAAATGAAGTTTCAAAATAAAAAGATAACTTTGGACAATTTTACTTAAATTGTGGAGCAGAAAATTTGAATTTTATCTTCACCAATGCATTTTTGTCTAAAGAAGCTTTCCAATGACTATAAAATTTTGAAACTCTAATTAGTCTAGTGAAGGTTATAACAATTTGAATAAAAAATGTTTAATAAAATTTGAATGGTGTTAATGCAGGGATTAAGCCCCTTATCCATGGCTCCTAGTCACTCAAGTGACCCTCAACTTTAAGGGAAGGGAACTAAAGTTGGCATGGGCTAGTCTTAGCATAATATGATCAAGGGTTTATGTGAGGAAAAACCAAAAGCCCCATGCTTAGCTCATAGACTCCACACCACACCACACCATACCCGTGCAAATTTTAAAAGGTCCCTCAAACTAGTTTAATTTCCTTAGACTTATGGATTCCAAGGGTCATTAGAAAATTATTTAATGGAAGATTTCAACAAACATTTAGAAACTCCATATGCTTGTATGAAAGCTTGGTCAACAGATTTGAAATGAAATTAAAATAAATATAACACCATTTCTTAATGATTTTCCACTTGTGTCCCCAAGCTTTGAGAGAATTAATATAAAATAAATAAGAATGATAAAACCTTGAAAAATGGGGGATTATTGTGTGTTTTGGTGTGAATAAATGTCATGTACCTAGCTAATTCACTCACTGGGTAATTAGGGGACATATTCACATGTTAAGTTTACTTAGGATATAAGATTCTTTCTAGAAGTATTAGTTGGATTTTTTAGAACTTATCTTATCTAGCTAGTTAGTTTGTTAGTTTTCTCATGTCATAGGATTAAGAAACTTGTCATAATTTTTTTCTAATCCTATCTCTCTACCTTTCCTTTACAATCAAGGCATCTCATGTACATTTTCATTCAAGCATATTCAACCATTATTCAATATTTCATTGTTGAAGCAAGATTTCTTGCCATTCTCTCTCTTGTGGAAGATATTTTGGTCTAGAAACTATTCCTAGGGGTGTTGGGGAGTCACCATTTACTCCCACATGGCACAATAGAAAAAATATGCATATGCAAATATGATTCAATTGATATGAAAAATGCAGTAGAAATTCCCTTCGTTATAGAGTCAAGGTGAGATACAAGATGTCATAAGGGTATGGCAAGTGTCTTAATCATATGACATGAGACAACTAATAACAACTACCCAGGTTCACATGTGTTACAAGTGAAAATATAAGATAACAACTAATGAAAACTAACACCTTCTAGAGAGATTCCTTCCTAGGATCAAGTAAACTTAGCATGTAATGTCCCCTAGTAATGAATTAACTAGGTACAAGACTTTATTTACACCAACAGTCCCCCTTAAGTGCAACTTAGGGAGTACCAGATTATTATTCAAATGACACAAAGATGTAATGATGGGTCCTGACTACTAGGCCATGTTAGGCCCCCATGTACAAATGCAAATGAAATGACAAAGAAATCTCTCACAAACGGGGAAAAGGAGAAAATACAGTGGGACAAAACTCCTCCCCAAAAGAGAGATGAAATAAAAAAAATGAAATGCTATCAATGAAGAATGATAAAGCCAAAACCCCATGTGAGGAAAAAGACCCCCTCATAAGAGAGAAGTAGAAGAGAGATGATGCAACCCTCCCTCAATGTTGAGTCTCCTGCAATGATCCAATATTGCCGAACAAAATTTCTCCCCTTAGGAAGAAACAAACCATGGATGTATGTAATATGTTAAGATGAATGAAGGATGATATCTCTGAAGCATGCTCAAGTGTCTCCATGTTGATGTCGAAAGCTAACACACTCCAAATAGGCATTCTAGGCCACATTGCTAAAGAGGACAATCTAGAATCTAGTAGAGATGAATGTAGAACATGATCCAAAGATAAGGATATCCCCTTTGAAGACAAAGAAGCCTCATCCAAATGTTGTCCAAAAGTATCCATAGTCACGTCAAACTGTAAAGAATGATCATGTAGAGGTTGAACAAGAGGGTCAAAGTGTTCCCTCGCAACAACTGAAGAAGGAGCAGAGAAGATGAATTATACCAATGATGTTTCCCAAATCTATAATATGAGACTCCACAAACAAGTGTGAAATACCTATCAAGAAGTCATCACAAGTAGCCAAATCTAAACGACAATGAGGATCCTACTGCATTGAATCACAAGGAACCAAAATTGTGGAATCAAAAGCATTCTTAGGTACAATAGTAGATGGAGGAGATGAAATGCATGACTCAAGAACTGGTTCTGATGTGAGAACTCCCAAGTTCAAGAAGAAAAAATTCTCCTCTAAATCATGGTTTATACTTGAAGTATGATAAAAAATCATTGGAATAATGTTTCCATCAGAAGAAAAATATGCAAAGGTATACAATCGAGATGAATGATCAACCACCCCAGTAGCAATGATCTCTCGACTCTCCAAGTCTCAAATGATGATGGAATTAGGTGTGAACTCCATAGTCCTCCCATCTCCACCATGTGTAATATGATATATAGAAAGAAGATTTTTCATCAAATGAGGAACACACAAAACATCTTGAAAAGTGTTGTCCTCAAATAATAGACCCCTTCCCAATTACACTCATGTATGTAAATTATTTCCCATCAAAATAGGAGATGTAGTACAAGGTTGAAAATAAGAGATTATAGACTATGAAGATGCCATATGATGAGATGCTCCTAAATCTAGAAGCCATCTCCTTGATCCATGACCTGAAAGAGCATTGTTGATGTCTAATGAAAGAGCATTGTTGATGTCTAAAAATGTCAAAAAACATCCTTATGGGAAACTTAGTTAATGGGGGGACCAATTGCACTAAATTGAGTGACCTTCGGGCTTTTAAAGAACTCAGCTCCTTATGTATTTGGGGGTTTGGAATGGGAAAAGGAAGCAGATATATAAAATAAAGATATAACCTAAGGCGATGCACTGAGATGTAGGTGTGGGAATGGTAAATCTTCCTTTCAGATGGGATTTAAGGGCCCTTTCAGCAATTTTCATGTTCGAATACAATGGAGAGCACAGATGAAAAGCCTAAGAAGTTCATTAAATAATATAAAATGACCTCCATACACATTTACTAAAAAGAAGAGTTTAAGACATGATCTGAATCAACAAACTTATACTGAAATTATAGAAGTTCTGCAAATAAACTACTCAATACAATAACAACACAGTATAATTTTTTTTCAATTAGCTAAGAAATAGAAATGCCGAACAACAATGACACAATTTGTGAAAATTATAACAATAATCTAAAAACAATACAAAGGCTTGGTGTCTTTTCACAATTTTTTGTGTATTCTCTGAAAATCATAACTAGAACCATTTTTTGGAGAACTGGAGTAGTATATATAGAGAAGCATCCTACCACCTAAGAGATAGTAATGGAAAATATCCCTTGGCACTAGCAATGATTTCTATCACAATGATTTCCCATGGCCGTTGCAACATAAAAGATTCTGAAGCATGGAATGCAGACACCTTCAAACCAGATGCATCCCCTATGAATGATGACTATGGTCCTAGTATGGAAGAAACAAAATTCTTGTGCAAACACATGTCACTCACCCATAGAGTTGGTTAGGACACATGGTGAAATGGCATGGCTTGTTGTTCATTATTCCCTTCCTTGCGATGAAACTCCCCATAGAGAAGACATGTGGGAGAGTTTTCATCTTGAGCGTTAATTGTGCGTCCGCCAAAAGGTACTAATAGAATGGTGTTATTTGGCACGTAGGAGGAGCTCATTAGAGAAGTGGAGGGGAGCACGCTCTAAAAGGCCTACGCTACTGACATGTGGAGACATGGTGAGGCTCAATAGAGTAGCAAGGGAAGGAATCTTTGCAAGGAGTGCGTGACAGACACATGGAGCAAGTGGAAATACTCTTCAAAAGGGGCCCAAAGATATATAAGCATATGAGGCGTGGGCTGGGGCTAAGCAAAACAATGTTATTAACTTGAAGGGAGCTCAAAGGATTTTTTAATCCACATCTTTTGGCGACTACTAGGGGAATTTTGCATGTAGAATGGGAACCCAAAAAATTCTAGTTCAAGGACCAGAGCCTTATCCATTGGGCAACAGAGTCAGAGCTTCAAGAGCACAGTCTACAAAGGCAAACAGTTGGCCTTAGATGGCATCGATATGGTGTATAGATTCTCTTGTGCCTCATGCAGATCGATCACTTCTTTGAAGGGCAGCTTCGTGGATATCCTAGTCCCAAATTCAAGCTGAAAGAGCAGCTGCGTTATCTAATGGTTGATGCCTTCAATGTCCTTAGAAGTAGGGGGTTGAATGAAATTTTGCAAGGAAGATAAATCTTGTTGCTTCTCCTCAATTTTTGTTGTTATATTCTCTGCTATGGCCACCGAATCATTAGAGAGAAACAGGGAGGGCAAGCCCATTTGAGTCAATTTGGAGAACTTCATCCGTATACTATTCATAGTATGACCCAGTGTTAAGCAATTGCTAGCATGAAGGATGGCCACTTGACATTAGATGAATTCTTTTGTTGTCTTGGAAACTGACATTCGTTCTTCAATCCCCACATTCACTAGGTCTTCATTCGCCACTATGTATAGCTTTTCTAGAAACTTCTCCGCCTTGGGCACTTTTTACCAGTAGGATAGGTATAGCTACTGGGCTACTGAAATGAGATATAGCTAAGTAGCAAGGGGTTGGGGAGGATTCCTCAAAGCACCAAGTTCCATCTCCTTTGACTTGACATCCTATGTCAGCTCCTCAATTTTCTTTTCCACAATGGAGAGTCGTTCCTATAGAGTCCCCAACTCAGCAAGCAATCGTTCTTCATCTTGGCTTCTAGTTGTAGATTCTTTTTCCAAGGAAAGATTTACTTCCTGGATCTCCCTCTCAAATTGATCTTGTTTTTTCTATAGCTCTTGATCCTTATGTTGCATTTCCTACTCCAATTGAGCTAGCTGCTATGAAAGCTCTTCAATTTTCTGTTGCACTTCTACCCCTGCCCGAGCCAATTGGTCTTGAAACTCTTGGTTTTTCTATTGTAGCTCAATGACTAGGTTAGAATCCATGGACTAGAACTTTTCAAGTTTTGCCCAAAGTTTTTCACCTTCCGCATGCACTTGCTAAGATATTCGTGTAATTTTGGCTTCCCTTTCTTTTTCTTTCTTCAGTAGGACCTCCACCCGTTCCTTGACATTTTGGAGCTCGTCCTCCCTCTTTTTTAGTTGATGAATACACTCGAGGAAGTTAGTAGTCACCACTCGTTGGGTTTCATCCATCATCTCAACTTTGTCTTGTGTCCAGGCTATGTGCAAATCAATCCCTACAACATGCATCGTATAGTCCTCAGGTTGCATCTCTCCTTGCAACTTGATGATGTTCGGATACATAGTTGTGAAATACAATGACTATTGAGCTTCATTAAAAATGTTTTGGATGCATGGCTTGGCTGAATTTGCAGCATCTTTTGATTTCCTCTTCTGGATCCTGAGAGCCTTTGTTGCTCTTGTTTTGTCACCCTCCTGACATAAATTATGTTGTCGATTTAATCAACTCAGTAGCAAAGGACACACCATGAGGAAGAGAAAAAGTAAAAGAGAGAGTAGTGACCCCGATTGATGTATTCTTGGGTAGAGAGATTTTTAATGGTGAGAATGGGGGAATATTATACCAAGGACTAGTTGGGGAAGTGGTGGAAGGACTGATGGGAGCGGTGGTGGTAGTAGAGATACAATAGATTCCATTTTTTGATAGGTTGAGCCAAAGATGACAAAAAGAGAGTAAAAGGGGTAGTAATGGTGGATCCAGACTAGCCTACAACAAAAGGTGGAATAGACCACAGGGGAGTAAAAACTACATGTCCAATTTGGGAGAATTGGGAGAAACCTCTCGCGATCATGGAAGAAGTGGAAAAAGAAAGGCCAACATTAGAAGTAATTGGGGGTGTAGATATGGCAGAGGTAGTAGGAGTAACCAAATATTATGTAGTGAGAAGAGGGGAAGAGAAAGATACCTGAGGCATAGAGGACTCTGATCCTTGGCTTGTTGCAGGCTCCTGTGAACCCTCTCCAGAGGTTTCATCTGTGCACTACATCTTATTGGGTGGAGAATTTTCCACTTCTATGACCTCTGAAGATTGTTGGGTTACCCTGGATCTCTTTGCAGTCCATGTGCATGGTAGTGAGGCCTCTGACCGTGATGCAGTCAGACACACTTTTAATGAAGTCTTTCTAGTTTGCTCTGTTGCCTTTTCTTTCTTCTGCACTTGGGCCTATTTCACCTCCTTTCCCTTACCTCTATATTTCTTAGCTTCCTCTAAATCTATATCCTCATCATCACTCACATTAGTATCATCATTCCCTCTGTTCCATAGAGTATTGAATATTTCATCCTTATCTACCTCTTGGAATGGGGCATCAAAGCATTGGATCTCCTGATGATAAATCCAGAAGGTTGCATTTTTTTCCTGACTCCACTTCCAATGCTTGACCAAATTATTGCAAAGGGTGCCTCCCATTTGGAACTTCTCATTAGGATTTTCCAAAGGAAAATTGAAAGAGAGCCATGTTGGCTTCCTATTGTCAATAGGAATATAGGCTAGGTCCACAAATAGGTCATCTTGTTTTGACTCTGGAATCTACCGAGCTTCCCAGTAAGGCTAGGAGCTCTGAGTCACCTTAACTTTTAGGTCTGCTAAGTCATTTTTTAGGTTAGATTACCACTATTCACAAATTAACACTAGCCCCAAATGAGCCAGGTTTTCTTCTAGCAGATTATGTGTCTACTTTCTTTCCATTACCACTGCCTTGAAACTCAAAGGGCAGAAGAAAAAACCTTTCTGCTTCTTTCATCCACAAAAGTTATTGTCAATAATCGACAGTTGTTGAAACACTTCGAGGTCTAACACCCTATTTGTGACGCATGCCAGGAATCAAAATGGCTCCTCAGTAAAGCCATGAAGCGTAGCAAATGTGAAATACTCCTTGAGAAACCAATCACAAGGTAGACAAAAAATTTGCATCCACCTTGTTTGCTCGGTGGATAGCTGATAAAGCTTGTGATCTTCACTAAAATCTTGCAAAATCAGAGTCAAGAAGCAATCTAAAAATGCATAGTAACCATAAGTTGCAAAGAGGAGGGGATTCTACATAGAAACTAGCCTTCTTACTCCATTTTCATCAAAAATAGCCAAGTACATACATTTTCTAAAGAAATCAGAGTTCTGATGCAAAAACATATGAACGAGGAGAGAAGAAAACTTGAATTTATGTTGTGTACTATATTCTTTGATCTAGCTCATAATTTCCTGGATGATGACTTCTGTGAAGTCATACCAAAATAAAGAATTTTGTCTCCTCAATTGAAAACCAAAACCCATTTGAAACTCTTGCATGTACTTGTCACTGTCCATGCCACAAACAAAAGTCATCATAGATAAGGCCTCCTGCAAGTCAGTGTTAAAAGAAATGTGCACAACTAGAATCTATGGCGGCTTTGCAAAATATTCCTTAGGCCTTTTGGTCTCTTGGTTATAAAATCTTAGAGTGAGATCTCTAGTTTGCCAAAACTCTTCCCCCTTTTCTAGGGTGAACGTCTCCATCTTTTCTACTCTATAGCCCTTTGTGGGAGGGATGCATAGCATATTGCTTATAGCATCCACACTGATCATGAACCTCAATTCCCAGCCTTCGAAGGCACCAATATTTGGGTTAAAATGTTGCATGCATTCATGGAATAGTTCTAAGAAATAATGCACAAAAGAGACCATATACTGCGGGAGACCGCAAAACCATAGCTTGTATGTCAAAGACTATTGGCTAGTGGACTATTTCATTCTCTCATAAGTTGCTTCCCTAAGATTCTTAGGGTTGGTTTTAAGGATGGGGTCATGAATGTTATCCCATTCTTCCATTATCAGGGCCTAGTCCCAATGAACCTTCTTGTCCACGGCCTGCGTGTGGACCCACTTCAACTTTTTTGGTATCCCTGGTGAAGTGTAAGAGGTGTCATAAAAAATGTTGGCCCTTGGTCTCACATGCATGGTGTCAGATAAGCTTTGGGTCACTTCTCCTTGTGCTTCCATCTAAAGATTCTAGGCCTTTTTAGGAATTTTTAGACTTTAGCAACTTTCAAACTTTTTGCAATTCACTTGGGTTCTTTGGTGAATTCTGCACTCAAAGCTCTTAGCGATGAACATCATACTTAGGAATTTTTCACAGTATTGTTCCTTCTCATGCAACACTTATTCTTTTCTCATCTTGGAGTTGTAGATAGTGATTTACTTTTTGCAATAAATTCGACACGTACCACCAATTCCTCTTGTTCATACGAAATGAATTCCTTGCCCTTTGAAAAGGAAATCATTCATAATGGTGATTAGGCATTATGTCCTTGGCACAATTTCTTGGGAAATTAAGTTGATGATTGAAGGCACACAACCTTTCACATGCTTTTGCAATTAATACCCTAAAAATATTGATTAGGCCAAAAGCGTAATGAGTACACAAAAAGATTGAATTCATTATTGGAGATATAAAAAATTCCCACTGTGTGACACATTAGCACTTGACCGTGTAGACGATCACTTGGGATTGCCACCGGTTTTAGCTAATTAATTAATCCTTCTTAACTTTGCACACAAAAAATTGTACACAACAAACGCAATTGGGTGGGATTCTCAAGTTTGCTCTTGGTGGGAATTTCAAGTTGGCTTTTGATGAAATTTCAACATTAATACTCAATCAACATCATGCTTATTGCACACATGTCCATCAGTTATTTCTATAAATAGACCCTAAGACAACAGTAGAATTGCACTTGGTAATTGGGAAGGATTAGCATTTGGTAGTTGGGTAGAGATAGGTACAATGAATAACCCAATTAGGCTCACTAGCAACAGGTCGCAAACAACCTTTTTAGGTGAAATTTCTAATAGGCGTCTTAAACGTATGACAAAGAATAAACATTCTTTGGCAATTATAGCAATGAAGTGGATACTAGGGAGGGATTTCTTGGAGTATGAGGACAAGTATAGGGTTAATACTAGCATTTTATTCCATTTTCTTGTGTCCTTGCTTGATATACAGGTACCCAAGCCAATGATCCTATGACTCACATTGGAAATCTTCTCAAAGTGCTACCTTGGCGGCCTGGGAGAAGTTGTGGAAAATGTGATGTATGGCCTTGGTCTTCCTACGATGAGTGAGCTTTGAAAACAAATTGAAGAAGATGCAGTGGTGTCATGGGTGTTATTCTTGAGTGGATTCTGCATTATGATGCATGAAGAGCACTGCTAGAGGGTCTCTCGTGCTTGCCACTTCCTTCTATGTTGCTACAATGTGGTGTTGTTCTATAGCATGGAGTGGTATACTAATTTTAGAGACCCGGTGTATCCTCCAACAATTGCCATTGTTATTGTTGATGCTCCTGCTGTTGTTAATGATCCTGTTGCTCCTATTAATGATCTTGCTGATGAAGTTATTACAGATGTCGCCGATAATGTTAATGCTCTTGCTTGAAGAATGAACTCCCTTTTTTCATTTTTTTGTATATATGCCTTGAAAGGCTTTTGATACATACTCAAAAAAATGCATAGTATATATATACTTTGAAAAGTATGGCCTAAGAGCCATTTTGAATTTGTAATACTAAAGTATATAATACCGTATAATGAATATACAGTCTTTTAATCAATTTTCTGTCTCTTTTTCTTTCTTTGCTATTGGTTCCTTTTTCTACTTCTTTGAGTTATTTTCTCAACTACTATATTATGGGTTCAATTTTGAAAGACTGACCGAACAAAAAAATAAAAACATAAAGGAAATTTACATAATTACATATCTATACGAGCAAAATGATTTATGAAGCTTAATTGAACAATTTGAGGTGGATTTTGTTAACTAGAATCCCCAATGCTTCTTTTTCCATGTTTTCCAATTCAAACACATTGTGTTTCTTGCATTGAATAATGCAAAAAGGGTCTTCCCATAGACTATCAAAATTTCTATGTAGGCCAATGTAAGGAAAGCTTAGGTGCGGAACAAACTCTCCTAACATCAAAACCTTAGGGAAGAATGCATATATGGATTTAAATTTTACAATTGCAGTTCATTAAGATACACTTGAAAGAAATAACAGAACAAAGAAATGAACATACACAATTGGACACCAGATTTATGTGGGAAAACCCTTATGGGAGAAAAAATCACCACACCAAGAAAAGCCTCTTTGTATTACAGTAAATAAAATTACATACAGAGTACATAGTTCACTTTATGATGTCAATTATTATAGCAGCACATTCACTGATCAACCTTGTACAAAATAGCTCTTAGAAACATCCAAAGAAGTCACTTAGATCAATTCGTGTTCAATCAAGCAACACTTCATTATCTCACACCGTTCATCATCATCCACCATTGCTTGAGAGTAATCCATTCTCTTATAGTCTGTTCATCTCCCTCACAGGAATGGTCGCAACAGTCCAATTTCTAATAGTTCACATTCCGCTTCTCTGATTGGTCCAAAACAAACCACGTAGGATAGTCATTCGGTCAAAGAAGTTCAAACAAAATTGCATGTCAGTGAGACACTAGGTCGTGTCTCCCCGATGCCACAATGCTCGACTTTCATTATCGACAAGAGTCATATCGAGTTCAAACCTGTCACCCAGACTCACTCTATCGCTAAGACATCACATTGATATCCATTGCAGAACCATCGCACCAAACTATTGGTCAGTCCTTGTGGTCTCCACCATGAAACGTGTTCATTGCTTGTGTATTTTTGGAGAATCAAGCTAGGAATCTACAATATTCTCAACAAGTCTCCTAGAATTCCAATTGGTCCCCACATTCGTCGGTGAGAGGAAAACCATCGGCAAGAGTTCTCATCGAAAGCACCTGTCTGCCGGCGAGACCAACTGTCATCGGCAGGAGATCACACCGAAGGCATACCCAAAAGTTCATATTACTTTGACCAGTCTATCGGCGAGAGAAACACTATCGCCAAGATTTCATATTGAAAGCTAAACTATCGGCGAGACCTCCACTATCACTTAGACTCTTATCGAGCCTTCATGTCACCCCGATGACATTGTTGTGTATAATCGTCGGCGAGACATACTCTATTGGAATGAGTCACTCTGAAGCTTCATGTCTCTCCTCAATGCCACTCGTCATCAAGAGTCTCCCCGATGATCAACTAGAACCAACCAATCAACAAGAGGTCTGCCCAAATGGAAAGAGATAGGAATCTTCACAGCGATAGACATGTCTTGCTGATGACTCCCATCAGCAAGACAGAACCAAAGTCTCAACGACTTTAAACTTGAACACAACTGCTAGTCGATAAGAATTCTAGAGGGTCTCACTAAATTTTCTCTTTCAGGAGTTTCATGTCAGTAAGCTTGAGGCACATTTTCCAACAACTAGGCTTTGCGGCCCTTTTGTTGAATTTTTCTCTTTTCTCCTACACCTCCAACAATTCGGCCAATCGGACCTCCATGGCTCCATTTTGTTCCACCTCTAGAGACTTGAGCAACTATAGTGCAAGAATTTCCATGGAGACAGGCAATAGTGCTTCCTTCCAATATACCAGCTCATATGATGAAGTCTTAAGAACTTTCTTAGGAGTTATCTAGTCCTCCCAGAGTACTACTTGGAGGTTCTTATGCCACTCCTTTCAATGCTTTGACCTGATTCTATTAATGAATTGGATTAAATTTGTATTCATCGACTGGGCTAGGCCATTCCCTATGGGTAGTAGTTTGAAGATATTTTTAAGAATATGCCATGATTGAGTGAAAATTTACATACATTTGAGTCTAGGAAAGCCTTAGTGTTCTCAAAGATTATGGTCTTTGGTAGACTGAATCTCATCACCAGTTCTTCAATAAATTTCACAATCTCTGCCTCCATTGCATTCTTTAGGGGCATGGCCTCAGTCCATCTAGTAAAGTAGTCTGTAGCTATGAGGATCCATTTGTGTCCAGCACTAGACATGGGATTAATCACCCCAATAAAATAAAGGCCCCATTGTGCAAAGGGTTCTTCGGTAACTATTGGATTTATGGGCATTGTTGAGTTCTTCCTTCTCCCTATGAAGAATTGGAATTTCTTGCAGGCCTTAACCAAAGAGTGTGAGTCATTAAATAGTGTAGGCTAGAAATATCTGAAACACATAATTTTGATGACGGTAGTCTTCACAGAGAAGTATCCACCAACAAGACTGTTGTGGAATATGTCTAGAATTTTCTTTTCTTTCTCTATGGTGATGCACCGTAGGAGAACACCATTCAAGTTTCATTTGAAAAGGACTCCTTTTATGAGTGCACATCTATTATTTTGCAATCTGTAGAATCTCATTTTCTAAGAAGGGAGGCTCGTCAGATATTTCTTGATCTGCATGAATCTCATCTGGTTTTCCAACCAACTGCCTTCAGAATCAGGTTCGTTCATCAAGATTAGCTCAAGTTGTTCCTCTTCAACTGGCATCTCTTGATAATGCACCAAATACTCAAGTAGTCCTCTCCCTCAGACATTCTTTGTGGGTCTTACCTCTATGCCATATTCGAGGATCTTAGTAATCTAGTTGGCCCTTTTTCTGTGATTTCTCCCTCCATAATGTATTTGCACACATAGGAATGCAGGACATATACTTATCTCGACTCCTGCACTAACTTTACATCTCACTCCATCAAAATGAAACGTCCATAGCTTTGAGGCTTGAGCACTCTCAGATTCCTTCATGACCTTCAGAATCACTTGATCTTCATCATAGATGACATAGGTTCCCAATCCGGTAGCATGATAGTTTCCAAAAGGATCAATGTCTATATATTCGCTTAAGAGGACCTCTTCATGTTCAGTCTGGTCTTTGGTCACCTTCTCATCTTCTAGTAGCTTAGTACAATACATTTCCTCTTTAGTGATAGAGGTATGAGCAGCCTCAAAGTTGATCATGGCTTCATCTACCACGTTTCGAATGTAGAGGTTCACACATTATCTTCATTTTAGCTCTATGTTTGGTCCTGAGGATTAAGTGTGACCAATCTAAAGAAAGATATTTTCCTATCTTGGAAGTAAATTCTCAAGATAAACAAAAACCAAAAATGGGGGGAATGCCCATGATCATGATATATTGTGGAATTGTGACACTAGGGCAAGAGAATAGAGTCAAGGGGAGGTCCTTAATGACACCTACGGTTTCAACCTTGTTCCTATCAAGCTGTATAACCCCTCTTTTTAAAGGTTCATAGATAATTCCTAAGGCTTCAACTATCTGCTTGGGCATGACTGTGGTACTAGCACCAAAGTCAATCATGGAGTTATGCAACAATTTCTTACACACAATAAGAGTTAGGAAAAAATGTTTCGGTTTTGGCTTACCTCTAACCTCAGTAGAGGATTCCTCTATATTATTTGTGAGGACTTTGGCCAAAGGTGATGAATGAACGACCTTTCCCTCAAGTGATTGATTTTTTGGCTCTGTGCTTGCATCTTCGAGTAGGCCCTTCTGCAACAATGACTTCTACTACGGAATAGCTAAGATATCACAAAGAGACACATTAGTAGAGGATTTCTTCAATTGTTCCACCACAATGAATAGAAGTGGATTCAAAATCTTTTGTTCCTTAGCCCTTGTTATAACAATTTCCATTCACGACTTGAATTTTTGTGCAACAACAGAGGTACTAGGAGTTTGGTCAGGGACACTTTTGGGCTACGGGATGACCGGTTCACTTGTGAATCTCCTCTTAGAGTGAGTGTTGTAATTGGAATGCACTTGCGGGGTCTTGGATGTGGATGCATCATTTGCAAACACCGCTTCTTCTTCTTCCGTTCATGAGAAGAGTGTGTGATCTGGAGCTATATTTGTCTCTTGATCTAGGGACATTCCTTTCATTTGTGTGATGAGTACCACATTTTCCATTTGTGGAGAGGTATATACATAACCTCTTGAATCTGACACCATGCCTTGACTGCATTGTTCTACCACTCTTTGTTGTAGATTGTTGCATGGATAATTTCGGGATGTATGTGCCTCATTGCAGGGGAAACACCAGGGATTGATGTCATCAACAAGATTATTCTTCCCCACTTTCAGCTCTCTACTCGAGCTTGGGTGAGCATTCTATAGCAGAGTAGGTACTAGCACCATCTGATTACTTGTTTGAGTCTGCGGATTTGTGTGTGAGCCTCCTTGGAACTAATTTTGATGGTAGGAAGATTTTCTTCCTTGATAATTTTGATAAGTTGGCTTTAGAGGTATGGATTGGTTCCACTTGATAGTAGTTATTTAATTTGGGATGCTCCACAACAACTCCTTGAAATCACTCATCTCATCTTTCAATGAATTAGATGTAGAAGCAACACTCTGCGGTGTGCTCGGATACACATACATAGATTGAGGAAGAGAAAATGCACTAGTAGATGCTATCTCTTGGGTGAGATTCAAAAAATATGGAAATATAGGCATAATGGGCCAAAGTGGTAAACTTTTGGCATTGATCAAATTATTCTCCACTTGAACAACAATGCTATATGCACCTGGCAAGGTGTTCCCACCAAGGGACTAGATTATTACTGAAATGTTAGCATTGAGAGACTTCAGATAGAACATAAATTCCAAATATGCAGGTGAGCGGATTGTAGGTTGAATCCTTTGCCAAGATGTGTGAAACCCGACATTAAATTCAATCATTGCCTCCTAAGGGGTCCACTTTATGGTTGCCAGCTGATGATATAGCAAAGACAAATCTCCATTGTTTAAAAATATCTCATAGAAAGGGTCTCCAAGCTAGTTTAAGGTACCAATAGTATTGGCTTCCAAAGTGTGATACCAATCTAGTGCAACATTTTGGTTGGTAACACCATGCACCACACACATTTCCGCCACATCTTGTAGGTGTTTGGATGGTGTTTTTGAGCCTTCCACTGTGAATTTTAGTATACCTTTTAGAGCAGAGGCTGGGATAGGGGCCCAAACGGTGGGTGCTACTGGTTCTATAAGAGGACTTATGACATCCCATGCCACATAATTTATGTTAGTAATCAAAAACATGGTTGGTGGAGGGATCAAAACATTCACTGGATGGGTTCTTGTTCATACTGTTACTAGCAGTGGCACTAGCAGGCCAGGGTTATTCCTTGTTTGGGATCTAGTAATAGGCCTATGGATCATACACCCACTTTAGATTTAGATACATTTAAACAATTCCCACCGAGTGTGCTAGAAAAAGAAATTATTGATTCCTAAAAATTTCAAGCAACAACCTTATGGGAAACTCATTTAATGGGGGGAACAATTGTGCTTGTTGGTGTAAAAAAGTATTTTACTTATTACACTTTACTTAAGCTTACTTAGGGAATGCATATCATTATAGGTTGCACTTGTGACACCTAGTTATTTGCATCTTGCATCTAGGTTCGTGCATACATTGAGACATATGAGTTGGACACCTAGGGAAGTGTGTGTAGGAGAAATTCCACTCTTTGTGGTGTGATCTAGTTATCACCTTTTTATCTCCACCTTTTGTGGCATGATAATTCCACTTTAGGTGGATGATCCACCTTTCATGGAATTGTCTATTATTTCTTTCTACCTACCACACACATGATTGTGACACTTGTCTCATTCATGTCCCTTCATTTTGTCCTAGCTTTCCTTTATAAGCAAGCCTTGCACATGCTTGTAATTGAGCATCTTCATAGTCCATCTTCATACTCTAT
>VDFB02000017.1:548865021-548880871 GCA_007258455.2 Sequoia sempervirens
ATCAATGACAACCAAAAATCAATGTTGACATTAATGACAACAATTTCCAACAATATGTTTAGCGTTGAAATCAATGACAACAACTACCAACAGGAAGGTGTTCTCATTTATTGTTGATCATGCTTTGTGTGGGTTTTTCACAAATATAATAGGCACGCATATAGCTCAATGTACCAACAAATCCCTTATTAAGAAAATCACTAACTTGGACGTGTTGGCATTTAATTTATCAACCAAGGAATCATAACTACGTGGATGGTGCTAGCACTATATGTGTAGTTAAATATTCTAAGTTATCTTATCAATTGTATATAGAAGATTTTAATGAAATAAACCTTAATTAGAAACAATTTAATTGAAAACATACTCATCTAGAAACAAACCTAATTGTATAACAATTGCTATAGGTAGATACTCCTATAAGGATAATGAATAACAAATCAACTATATTGTAACTATGAAACAAGAGTTGATAAAAAAATATTATTACTTATCAAATAAATTTAACTTAAATCAAGAAATATAGTTTAATAATTTATTTTAATATTAATAACAATATAAGCTATGAGGAGTATTTCAGCTACTTCAAGTGGCCTTTTCTTGAGTAGTTGCAATTCTACAGTATCTCTATGAAATCTTAAATCAAAATTTCATATAATTGACTGAATCCATTTTTATTGCAATTCAAAAAGATAACACAAATTGATAACAAAGTATTGATTGATAAAAGTGTTGATAACCAAATCTACTAACACTAAATTTTTGACTTCGCATAGAATCTACTATATAGACATGATCCTAAGATTTTGATTATTCTTGGATAAAAACAACTTGTAAACAAATGTCGACTCCCCCAAAATATAGGTATAGGGCTTATTATTATCCTAAACAATAATGGGAAACTAATCATGTGGAGGTGTGAGTGTCATAATATCATTAAGATTTTGCATCATAAAGAAGATGACCTTATAAATAGAAACATACATAACAAGGCATAATTATTTATGAACCATGATCTACCTTATCACAAATATCTTCTTATCTCCATGATTGTCTTTATTTACAGTGTCAACATTAGTAAAAATTGAATGATTTATAAATAACCATTTTTGCAATGTTCAACCACTTCCTCCATCAATTATGGGAGATTGTATGTGTTGTAGGTGATCATCCCTTTGGTTGTGGGTTGAATGACATCCTTTTCTATGGGTTAACAAATCCTTTGTTGCAGGAGCTAGTTTACTCGTACATCTCTTCATTATTAATAATCATAATTTTTTATTAAAAAAACTACATATTAATAGTAAAATAATGTACAAAAAGGTACTTTCAAGATAAGAATCATGAAATGATCCACAGCCAACTAACATCAACAAAAACTAATACTAAATAGCCATAAGAGATAAAACAATTGTAGCTTGCACTACATAATGACTGGCTTCTAAGAGCACATTAAACTTGATCCTTTAAAAAAAACATAGATGTAAGAAGGGACTTCTGGTGTTTCTTAGCAATCTTTGTCAATTGGGACTGCACTTGAGCTATTTGGATCTTGAGTTTTGAGTTGAAGCTAAGTTTTTCTTTCAATGCTTTAACAAGTATTGACCGTTAAAAAATAATGCTAGAGAATAAGACATGCATAATACTTCCTTAGGCTGGAAGGCATTAGAGAAAATAACTTTACATCAAAGCTTCCAAATATTAAAAAAGGATACATTGATGAAAATATTCTAAAACTATATTTTGTGAACAATGCAGCCCTAATAGTGCTGATTTCCATCTTAAAACTTTAATAAACATAGTAGGATCCTGCCAAAATTGTTTGCCAAATTTATCGGGTATACTTGCACATCCAAAAAGCATGTTTAATGGTTTATGTATTGTGGCAAAAAGGACATCTGGAGGATTGGGAAGGGAGAAAAGTAAGGATTTCTCCCACAACAATTTTATAGTGGATATCTTCCATGAAAGAAATTATGCTTTGACTTCACCTTTGGATTTACAAACAAGAAGGCTCAAACTGAACCATTTGGCTTCATGTCAATTCACTTTCCATTTCAAATTTAACCTTGGTTTCATTAATAATTATAATTAACATAAAAGTCTATCACATTTTATAGACATTCACAAATGTACACAATCATTTATTAATATACTATATATCATCCTTAATGCTTTAATACTTAAGATAAATATAAAAGTCTAGATAATGTTTTGAAACTATCAAAATGTCATAGAAAATGTGAAACTTCAAACAAGGAAATGAGTATAATATTAGGACTCATCAGGCCCATTTTTTAGGTTTTATTGTACAAAATTTTATACTATCATACAAATTTTGTATTATTATATTGTACAAATGATCGTACTATGTAGTAAAAAAAATTGTACAAGACATTACATAGTTTGCATGATGAATAATCATGAACTTCCAAAATATATATATATACCACACCACTGAGAAGAGATATATAAAGCTTAAATTTTTTTACAATATATATAAAATGTATATGTATTTTTTAGCATACACGAGATAAAGCTATGTATACAGTAGTACCTACCATATATATACAGTTTTGTGATACATATACAATGTTTTTTCTTACATATAAATAGCTTATAAATGTTTTAAATTTGTTTCTTTTTTATGAAATATTTCTGAATTTTTTATTTGAAAAGGAAGTTTAGAATCTTGATGGACATTTAAAATTAAATTTGTGACACGAATATAATTAAACCATATTGGATAGCTTGCTCAAGTCTGGAATCTACATGCTTGAGAGTTTCCAAGAGGACATTGCGTGGTGAAACTTGGCATGAGCGACCTAGCAAATATGGTTTTGGTATTCTACATTGTGGGAATAAATGGTTACTCCCTAACACCCCTAGGAATAGTTGATAGACCAAAATATATTCCACAAGAGAGAGAATGACAAGAAAGCTTGCTTCAATAATGCAATATTGAATAATGGTTGAATATGCTTGAATGCAAATGTACATGAGATTCCTTGCTTATAAAGGAAAGGTAGAGAGATAGGATTAGACAAGATCATGACAAGTGTTTTAATCCTATGACATGAGACAAATAACAAACTAGCTACCTAGGAATCAAGCATTACTAGCTAGATAAGATCAGTTCTAGAAAATCCAACTAGAAATTCTAGAAAAAATATTATATCCTAAGTAAACTTAATATGTGAATATGTTCCCCAATTACCTAGTGAGTGAATTAGCTACTACAAGACATTTATTCACACCAACACCCCCCTTAAGTGCAACTTAGGGAGAAGATTATTATACAAATTATTCAAAGATGAAGATGGGTCCCAACTACTAAGCTATGTTAGGTACCCATTTACAAATGCAAATACAAACAATCTCTCACAAGCGGAGAAAAGGAGAAAACCATACGGGACAAAACTCCTCTCCAAAAGAGAGAAAGCAAAAGAAAACAAACAAACAAACATGATGTATGAAGGACTCAATGATACCCCCCAATGAGATATCCAATATGGATATTTGCCCCAATTTTTTTCAAAGGTTCCATAGAAAATTTAAACAAACAGTTTGCATGAAACTAATTTCTATTCATCTAATAACTTGCAAGAAAATTTCAATGTAAATCATATTATAACAGTTTTAAAATAAAGATTTAAAAATTACATATGAATATTGCTTTCAAATCTTCAGTAGAATAACAACAAAAATATTCAATCATAGCCACAAAACTTATAGTTGGATTGGATAACCAAAAGTATGATTTTGAAGAACAAAGTGAGACACCTGAATAATATCTCTAACATACAATGGGTTTCCATCCACTGCCTCCAAGCTCGAGGGTTTCCATCCTCAAACCTACTGAAAGCCAAAACTTCCCAGAATTCTCCAAGAGAAAATAATAACCAAGTATAAACCAAGCATGTTGAAAGTGATCCCTTGCAACACTTTTTATAAGCTCCTCATAAGAACTCATTCACACTTTTAACCAATGTGGGATAAAACATAAAATCCCTTTTTTCCTTTTCGATGTCTCATGTATTTTAAAATAAGGGGTCCCTTTTACTATTTATTTTCCCACTTAGCTTTAGACTCAAATTAATAAAGTTAAATAATTGGATTTAACTTTACAATTTAAACTTTAATAGTGTGGAGATGAATTAAACTAATGGAATTGAAATCATCTCACGATAATAACCAATTTTCCATTGAAAAGGAACTGGCACTAGAGATCACGACCCACCTGATTAATTACTATTAATAACATTAATGACTTACTAAAAATAGTAAATATACCAAAACCGCCTCTAGATGCCCTGAATTGACTTGCAATGAAAATTGCCTAGGCCAAAAATCCTCAAGATTCCTTAAAAGCCCTGGTTAGCCTATGGAACCAAGGAGAAATAGGCTAATGAAAACATCATACAATGCAAGATAGAAAAGGGAACATTACACCCAAGGACTGCATCCATCATGTATATATAATCAATGATCCCCCCATAAGAGGAAATAAGAGAGACAAGATATCCCCCCCACAATATGTAATCACCTACAAGTATGGTTAATGTCTAAAGAAAAAACATAATCCAATGCCTAAAAACAATGTTTCTCCCCTTAGGAAGAAGATAGACCAAGTACAAATGCAGGAATACTTCCCATTATGGGTAGTAATTAGTATTAAGATTGTGCCTTTGAAATATGCTCATGTATAGCCAAGTTCTTAGATGATGAAGATGATGCCACAATCCAATCAGGTACATGCCCAATCACAACAAACTGTGACAAACCATGAATAATTGGAAACTGATCTTGAGAAAACTTTCAAGACAAACATGAAGTAACAATAGTTGATCCATGACTATCATCAAATAAGAGAGATAAACCCTCAAATGTCATGTCCTCCAAGTTTGCAATATGAGACTCCACAAACAAAGAAGAAATGTTTTTCAAATAGGAATCCCAATCAGGAAGACTATTAGATACTTGTTGTAACAAATCACTGGAAGTACTCAATGAATAATCAACAAAAGATGAATATGTAATCTCAACTAGAGAAGTAGAAGCTACAAGAGAAGTCTCTAGATCATCAAGACACTCAAGATCTACATCATATTCACACCCCTCTAAGATCTCATCATCATATGATATATTGTCAACATCATCAAGTGGAATGAGGCAATCTGAAGTAGGATCATCTAGGAATTGAGGCTTGTGTGGATCTCCCAATATCTCTGAAACTTTGGTCCATACCATGTGTGGACATGACATGTTAGAGAAGACCTTATGATAGGTCTCACTGAAGAGGCTTGCACTAAAACTAGAACCAATCAATCCTATGATATGATCATTCTTATTACCCCAAACATGTTTCCTATATGTTGTTTATGGTTCAAGAATGAGTCCATAAAGATGTGGAAAAATGTTTAGCCACTTACAATGTGTTATGATTCCTTTTTGTCGTGACTCATAATTGTCCCTAGTCAGAACTATTATAGAAGGATGAGTTGAATAACCCACGATTACAATGATAACACACTTCTCAAATGATGCAATATGAGATCAACATATGCAATACAGCTGAAATGAAGTACAATGATCAAAACACCACTTTCCAAACTGCCAAAATATCTAAGTATCCTTCAGTAGACCCACTAGGAAAAATATAAAGTCACAATATAATTGGGACAAGATCAAGAAAAAGCGCATTAATGGTTGGATAGAGCTCCTCAATACCTTTCCAACACTACAAGAATCACAAAAATTGGAGATTGTGGAAAATATGATTCAATTGGTATGAAAAATGTAGTAGAAACCCCTTGGTTATATAGCTAAGGTGAGATACAAGATTTTATAAGAGGGAAATAGATATACAAGATATCCCCCCCACAATGAAGAAGGTCTAATGCTGATGAAGAATGCTTGAAAACAAAAGATGATCCAATGTATGCAAGCAACACATCTCCCCTTAGGAAGAAACAAATCCATAAGTTGATGAAGAAGCCACTCCATGTCCTACTAAAAGGAGGAAGGGGGACATCACAACATGTATGCCTTTGAAAACTGGATAGGAATCTCCAAGCTTGAATGAGCCACAACATAATCATAATTGATAAGAATACAGTTTATTCTTGTCATATTCATATTATTTCTCTTTGTCCTTTCCATTTTTCCTCAAGATCTTGGTAGCCAAAGCCAATTATAACATGGTATCAGAGCGGGTTGGGTGACATTGGATAGTATTTTTCTAAAGAGAGATGGCAAATATTAAAAAGTTGAGTATGCTCTTCTCTTGCATTGTATGATTATTTGGAGAATCAGAAAAACTTGATAGAAATACCAGATTTGGAGGGTTCCTCTTTGTGAATCTTTATTGCAAGTTCAAATCAGAGCTTTCTAGTGCAAATCTAAGCTCCCCATTGTGTCCAAAGTGTTCAAGAAAGTTGGTTTTTCCTTTTGTTTCGTCTGAATCAGACATATGAGGCCAAATCTATGAGGGTTTGAAGTTGAAGAGTGGTTGCCAGATCTAAAAGGTAGCTACATTTTTGGAGAATTTTGGGTCAAATCTAACCTTGCCATCACATCGAGAAGGGACAAAAACCCTAAGATCAACTGTCAATTCATTGAATTCGGAGTAGTTGTTTGTTGAGGCAAAAAAAATTCCCAGGGAGCCATACGACCCCCCAAGTTGTCATTATGACGCTAGTACAATTTTTTCAAAAATAAATTAAAAAATTTCGATTGAAAATTTTGAGAAATTTTTTAATTGTGGCCAATTAAATTTCATTGTAAAACTTTTATTGAAAAAAATAGAGCAAAGTTCTTTTTGTACAATCTGCAGACTTTCGTCTGTAGACCATACTGTACTAGGCGTCCAACCTATGGCCACCACAATCTAACAAATCAACTGGCAAAAAATGAAAAAGCGGCCACTGCTTTATTTGCACCACCGGTGACTTAAAAATTCACGGGTCAACCTAAAATTTTACGTAAGAATAAAGAAATATTTCAGCATAAAAAAAATATTCAATCTGTGACCTAAACGACTTGTCAACCTAGGTGATAACCTTTGAAACCATCAGTTAAGCTCATGCCTAGGGAATATTCCAGCATCCAAGAGTATATATTATTTTTTGATGGTCGTGATGAACATCAAATTTAAGCTCATGTATTGTTGACATCAGCACCCACATCATCATTTTCTAAAACAACTTTTCCCTTCATGGATGAGCTTTTTGATTTTGTAGTCCAACTTTGAAACTCATAACTTGATCTTTTTTTATTTGGGCTAATTTTTTCATGCTCTTCGTAGTGGTGCAATTAGATTTTGGTTTTGGTGTATGGGTTTTCCAAAAATTGTAGATTTTCACAAGTGTTGTTGCTTCATCCTCATTTTGGGAACTTTGGGAGCTCATATCTTGCTCCAAAGCTAACATTTTTGAGTGAACTTTTTTTTGAAAGTGCATATTTTTTGTGTACTTTCAAGTGGTGTAATCATTTTGATCTTAGCTACTATAAAAGTTTTAGTTTGAGCCTATGGCCTATTTTCGGCATTTGCATGTACCAAGATCAAGTACACTTCACTATTTTTGGCAAGTGGCAACTGTTAACGCATTGAGTATAAAGTGCCACAAATCAGATTTTGCTTGGGGGCTTTCATGATTGAGTAATTTGAGGTAGGGGTAATCTTACAGCAGTTGATTGCATTCTTTTGCTTGGTTTGTGTTCTTGCAATGGGGAAATCTAAATTTGAACTCCTAACTCCACATAACTTTGCTACATGGAGAAAATAAGTATGAAACTATCTCACAGTGAAAGGTCTAATACATCATCTAAAGGAAACCATTAATCAACCTACTAATGCTAAAGAATTGGAAAAATGGGAGCTTGATCATGAGAAAACACTTGGATGCATATGTTCATTAGTCTCATTTGATTTACAATTTCATATTAAATCATGCAAAACACCTAAAGAGGTATGGGAGAATTTTGAAAAATTATATGGTAAAACAGATAAGATTAGGGGATGTCGAATTGATAATGATTTGATGAATCTCAATCCAAAATGTCTTAACCTCATCCAAGACTACGTCTCCAAAGGTAAGAAAATAAGAACACATTTGAAAGAATGTAGTATTGATAAAGAGGATTTACAATTGATTTTGAATGTGTTATCCAAGCTTGGTCTTGAGTATTCAGTGTTTCTTTCTGGCTTTCATACCCATTGACTTTCTATGGGAGCATCATATGTTGATCCTAAGTTTGATGACTTTGTAAATATCCTAATTCAAGAGGAAGCTAAGTTAATGAACATGGGTCTAATCAAGTCTTCAAAGTCACAAGCATTATTGGCTAGTGAGTCTAAGGTACAAAAAAAGTTAGGGGATCTTGATAAGAGGCAAAAGAAGAAAAAGAACAAGCCACATAAATAATCAGATTTCACTCCCTCTAAATGGGAAACATATAAGGAGAGGCCTACTTGTGCATATTTAAAGAAGGATGGACATGAAGAACACTATTGTTATAAGAAGGATATTTATGAGTTGAAAAATCTTCTCAAAAAGAATTAGATTGTTTTTCCTTCTAGAATGTTTGAACCACCTCCTTCTTCAAAACAGTCTAAACAGGACAAAGGTCAAGCATCTACATCAAGATATAAAGGACATGTTCTTTGTACTTGTGGATTAAAAAATCCTTTGAGCTCCCTGTAGGTTAGTAACATTATTTTTCTTTGCCCCAGCTTGCGCCTCATATGCTTATATATCCATGGGCCCCTTTTGAAGAGTCTTTCCCACTTGCTCCATCTGTCTACTATGTGCTCCTTCCCAAGGTTCCTTCCCTTGCTGCTCTATCGATCCCTGCCATGTCTCCACATTTCAACAACTCCAACCTTTAAGAGCCTACTCCCCTTTGCTTCTCTAATGAGCTCTACCCATGTGCCACATAGCACCATTTTGTGGGTACCTTTTGGCAGACCCACAATCAACGCTCAAGATGAAGACTCTTCCACGTGTCTTCTTTGTGGGGATTTTCATCACAAGGAATAGAGTAATGAATGAAAATCCCCACTCTATCGCCATGTGTCCTAACCAACTCTGTGGTTGAGCAACACATGTCTGCACGAGAATTTTGCTACTTCCACACTAGGACCATAGTCATCATTCACAGGGGATGCATCTAGTTTGAAGGAAAATGCATTCCATGCTTCATAATCTTTTATGTTACAACGGCCATTGGAAATCATTGTGATAGACATCATTGCTAGTGCCATGGGATCTTTTTCATTACTGGCTCTCAGGCGGTGGGATGCTTCTCTATATATACTACTTCAATTCTCTGAAAAATGGTTCTAGTTTTGATTTTTGGAGAATACACAAAAAATTGTGAAAAGACACCAAGCATTTGTATTGTTTTTAGATTATTATTTTAAGATTCATAGACTGTTCCATCGTTGTTCGACCTTTCGATTTCTTAGCTAATTGACAAAACATTATACTGTGTTGTTATTGTACTGAGTAGTTTATTTGCAGAACTTCTATAATTTCAATATAAGTTTGTTGATTAAAATCATGTCTTGAACTCTTCTTTTCAGTAAATGTGTATGGAGGTTATTTTATGTTATTTAATGAACTTCTTAGGCTTTTAATCTATGCTCTTTGTTGTTTCCAGACATGCAAATTGTTGAACGGGCCCTTAAATCCCATCTAAAAGGAAGATTTATCATGCCCACACCTACATCTCGGTGCATCACCTTAGGTTAGATATTTATTTTATATATCTGCTTCCTTTTCCCATTCCAAACCCCCAAATACAGAAGGAGTTGGATTCTTTGAAAACTCGAAGGTCACTCAGTTTAGCACAATTGTTCCCCCCATTAAATGAGTTTTCCATAAGGTTGTTGCTTGCCATTTTTAGGCATCAATAGTTTATTTTTCTCACACACTCGGTGGGAATTATTTAAATGTATCTATATCTAAAGTGGGTGTATGATCCATACACCTATTACTAGATCCCAAACAACAAATAACCATGGCCTGCTAGTGCCACTGCTAGTAACAGTACAAACAAGAACCCATCCAATAAACATTTCGATCCCTTCACCAACCATGTTTCTAATTTCTAACATAAATTATGTGGCATGGGATGTCGTAATTCCTCTTATAGCACTAGTAGCACCTGCCATTTGGGCCCCTATCCCAGCCTCTGCTCTAAAAGGTATACCAAAATTCATAGTGGAAGGCTCGAAAACACCATCCAAACACCTGCAAGATGTGGCAGACGTGTGTGTGGTGCATGGTGTTACTGACCAAAATATCATGCTAAGGTTGCTTGTAGCCTCTTTCAAAGGAAAAGTGCTAGATTGGTATCACACTTTGGAAGCCAATACTATTGGTACCTTAGATCATCTTAGAGACCGTTTCTATGAGAAATTTTCAAACAATGGAGATCAGTCTTTGCTCTATCACCAGCTAGCGACCATAAAGTGGACCCCTCAAGAGGCCATGACTAACTTTAATGCCTAGTTTCACACATCTTGGCAAAGGATTCAGCCTGTAATCCACTTGCCTAAAAATTTGGAATTTATATTCTATTTAAAGTCTCTCAATGCCAAAATTTCAGTAATAATCTAGTCCCTTGCTGGGAACACCTTGCTAGATGCATATAGCATTGTTATTCAAGTGGAGAATAATTTGATCGATGCTGAAAAGTTACCACTTCGGCCCACTAGGCCTATATTTCCAGAGTTGTTGATTCTTGCCTAGGAGATAGCATCTACCAGTGCATCCGCTCTTCCCCAATCTATGTATGTGTATCCAAGCACACTGCAGAGTGTTGCTTCTACATCTAATTCATTGAAAGATGAGATGAGTGATGTTAAGGAGTTGTTGTGGAGTATCTCAAATGAAATAACTACCATCAAGAAGAACCAGTCCATACCTCTAAAGCCAACTTATTAAAATTATCAAGGAATAAAATATTCCTACCAGCAAAATTCATTCCAAGGAGGCTCACACACAAATCCGCAGACTCAAACAAGTAATCAGATGGTGTTGGTACCTACTCTATTGTAGAATGGTCACCCAAGCTCGAGTAGAGAGCTAAAAGTGGGGAAAAATAATATTGTTCATGACATCAATCCCTGGTGCTTCCCCTACAATGAATCACATATGCCCTAAAATTATCCACACAGCAATCTACAACAAAGAGTGGTGGAACAATGTAGTCAAGGCATGGCATCAGATTCAAGAGGTTAGGTATATACCTCTCTACAAATGGAAAATGTGGTATTCATCACACAAATGCAAGGAATGTCCCTAGATCAAGGGACAAATATAGCTCTAGGTCACACACTCTTCTCATGGACGGAAGAAGAGGCAGTGTTTGCAAATGATGCATCCACATCCAAGGCCTCACAAGTGCATTCCAATTATAACACTCACTCTAAGAGGAGATTCATGAGTGAACTGGTCATCCTGTAGCCTAAAAGTGTCCCTGAACAAACTCTTAGTACCTCTGTAGCTGCACAACAATTCAAGTCATGAATGGAAAATGTTATAACAAGGGGTAAGGAACAAAATATTTTGAACCTACTACCATTCAATGTGGTAGAACAATTGAAGAAATCCTCTACTAATGTGTCTCTTTGGGATATCTCAGCTATTCTAGAGCATAAGTCATTACTGCAGAAGGCCCTACTCGAAGATGCAAGCATAGATCCAACGGAGCAATCACTTGAGGGAAAGGCCATTGATTCATCACCTCTGGCCAAAGTCACAAATAATACAGAGGAAGCCTCTACCGAGGTCAGAGGTAAGCCAAAATCAAAACCTTTTTTCCTAACTCTTATTATGCATAAGAAATTGTTGCATAACTCCATGATTGACTTTGGTGCTAGTACCACAGTCATGCCCAAGCAGATAGTTGAAGCCTTAGGACTTAGCTATGAACCTTTAAAAAGAGGGGCTATACAACTTGATGAGAACAAGGTTGAAATAGTAGGTTTCATTAAGGACCTCCCCTTGACTCTATTCTCTTTCCCTAGTATCACAATTCCATAGGATATTGTGATCATATACATTCCCCCCATGTTCAGTCTTTGTTTATCCAGAGAATTTACTTCCAAGATAAGAATATATCTTTCTTTAGACTGGTCACGCTTAATCCTCAGGACCAAACATAGAGCTAAAATGAAGATAGTGTCTGAACCTCTACATTAGAAATGTGGCAGATGAAGCCATGATCAACTTTGAGGCCACTCATACCTCTATCACTAAAGAGGAAATGTATTGTACTAAGCTACTAGAAGATGAGAAGGTGACCAAAGACCAAACTAACTAGGAAGAGGTCCTCTTAAGTGAATACATAGACACTAATCCTTTTGGCAACTATCATGCTACCAGATTGGGAACCTATGTCATCTATGATGAAGATCAAGTGATTTTGAAGGTCATGAAGGAAATCGAGAGCGCTCAAGCCTCAAAGCTATGGACGTTGCATTTTGATGGAGTGAGAGGTAAAGTTAGTGTAGGAGTCGAGATATGTTTCACGTTCCCATCTAATGAAAAGACACTTAGGTATTGCCGCTTTCAATTTTCCTATTCAAACAAAAAAGTTGAATATGAACTCCTGGTGCAAGGTCTGAGTCTTGCGAAATGGATGGGTGTTAAGCAAATAATGGTGTTTGGAGACTCCTCAATATTGGTCAATCAAGTCTGAGGGATCTCTGTAGCCAAGAATTTATGCATGAGATCCTATAGACATAGATTCTAGGACCTAATTGAAAGATTTTAAGCCTTCAATATCCAGACAGTGCCCAGATAGCGAAATGCATATGCAAATCGCATGGTGAAAATCAGATCTCAATTTGACCTTGTTCCTGACCTAATTCATAATGTGCACTCTATACAAGTGATTGTCCAAGTTGCAATCCCAAATAATGATCAAAGTTGGAAAGTGTTCAAAAGTGATGAACACATCACCTCATTCATCCAACAGTTAGGAGAGTTCGTTGAGCAACTCCAACTAAAAATTTCCAAGGCCTATGAAGGGAAAATTATTCAGTTAAGGTCCAACAAGCTTCTAAGAGGATTGGTTACTCTCAAAAACCTATTTTATTGTGATGATGCAAGGAACGAAAAGATGAAGTTTGTAGCAGAAAAAAGTGACTATGCTAACCTTCGGGTCATTGATGGAAGGAAGCTCAAGGTCGGAAAAGATGTCCCGCAGTACAATAAAGAGAGGATAATTCAGTTTTGTGAGAAATATGAATGAGTCCTGGCCTAGTTGTATGATGACCAGGGGATATGATCCTAAAATCATTTAGGATACTATAGAACTGATGGAGCAAAACCTATTTGCCAGAAATAGAGGCTAGTGAATCCAAAGATTGAGGCACTAATGGCCCAAGAGTTGACAAAGCTAATTCAGTCCTGAATTGTCTTCCCAATCAAGCACTACATACGAGTGTCTAACTTGGTTCTTGTCTAAAAGAAAAATGGAGACATCCACTTGTGTGTGTATTTTTGGGACCTGAACAGAGCATCCTTGAAGGACCACTATCCCTTGCCCTCCATTGAATCTATCTTGAAAATAATGACCAAATTAGAAATGTTTTCTCTATTGGATGGTTTCTCTAGTTACAACCAGATCCAAGTAAAAGAGGATGACCGAAACAAAACTATGTTCACTACAAAGTGGGGAACATTTTCCTACACAAAAATTCCTTTCGATCTCTCAAATTTGGGAGCTACCTTCCAGCAGGCAATGTATATTTATTTTTGATAATTGATCAATAAGATTATCTTTATCTACTTGGATGATCTGACTATATTCTCAAAATCTAAGGATGGTCATTTTAATCATCTAGAAATGGTTTCTAAAAGATGCCAGGAGTTCGAGGTATCCCTGAACCCCAAAAAAATGTCTTCAAAGTTCTGGAAGGAAAATTATTGGGGCACGTGGTGTCCAAAGATGGAATTGCAATTGACCCAAAGTAGGTAAAGGAAATCAAGGAGCTTCCCCTACTGATCAATAAGAAGAGCATTCAGTCCTTTCTGGGAAAAGTAAATTTTGTGAGCAAATTCATTTCTAATTTTACAAGACTAATCAAACCTATTACCCTAATTCTCAAGAAGGATCAATTATTCAAATGGATAAAAGAGGCAAGAGAATCCTTTGAGAACATTAAGGATGCTATTTCTTCAGCTCCTATGTTGGTAAACCTAGACCTATCAAAAAAATTCATAATGTATGTGTCCAGTAGAAAATCCAACATTGCTACTATTTTGACTTAGAAGAATGATGAAGGAAAGGGAGAAAATTCGATAGCATTTCACTCTCGAACCTTAAAGGATTATGAAATGAATTATAAATTCATTGAAAGGAAAGCATTCACCATTGTTAAGGCACTCAAGAAGTTTCGACACCTTATATCTTGCAACAAGGTGGTAGTATATGTTGTGCATTCCTGTGTGTGCAAATACATTATGGAGGGAGAAATCACAGAAAAAGGGCCAACTAGATTACTAAGATCCTCAAATATGGTATTGAGGTCAGACCCACAAAGAATGCCCGAGGGAGAGGACTGTGTGAGTATTTGGTGCACAATCAAGAGATGTCAATTGAAGAGGAACAACCTGAGCTAATCCTGATGAACAAACCTGATTCTAAAGGCAACTGGTTGGCAGACTAGATGAGATTCATGCAGATCAAGAAATATCCAACAGGCCTCCCTTCTCAAAAAATGAGATTCTATGGATTGTAGAATAGCAAATATGTGATCATCAAAGGAGTCCTTTTCAAAAGAAACTTCAATGGCGTTCTCCTATGGTGCGTCACCACAGAGCAAGAAAAGAAAATTCTAGACATATTCCACAGTAGTCCTACCGATGGACACTTCTCTGTGAAGACTACCACCATCAAAATTATGTGTCGGATATTTCTATCTTGCACTATTTAATGTCTCACACTCTTTGGTTAAGGCCTGCAAGGAATTCCAATTCTTCATATGGAGAAGGAAGAACTGAGCAATGCCCCTAAATCCAATAGTTATAGAAGAACCCTTTGCACAATGGGGCCTTGATTTTATTTGGATGATTAATCCCACATCCAGTGCTAGACACAAATGGATCCTCACAACTACAAACTAATTTACCAGATGGACTAAGGCCATGCCCCTGAAGAATGCAACAAAGGCAGAGATTGTGAACTTTCTCGAAGAACTGGTGATGAGATTTGGTCTACCAAAGACCATAATCTCTGACAACTCTAAGGCTTTCTTGGGCTCAAATGTATGTCAATTTTCACTCAATCATGGCATATTCTTAAAAAAATCTTCAAACTAATACCTGTAGGGAATGGCCTAGCCAAGTCGATGAATAAAAATTTAATCCAATTCATTAATAGAATCGGGTCGAAGCATCAAAAGGAGTGGCATAAGAACCTCCAAGTAGGACTCTGGGAAAACTAGATAACCCCTAAGAAAGTTATTAAGACTTCATCATATGAGCTAGTATATTGGAAGGAAGCACTATTGCTCGTCTCCATGGAAATTTATGCACTATAGTTGCTCAAGTCTCCAAAAGTGGAACAAAATGGAGCCATGGAGGTATGGTTGGCCGAATTGTTGGAGATGTAGGAGAAAAGAGAAAAAACCTTGATAGTCATGAATAATCACCAACAGATGGTCAAAAGGTGGTTTGACAAGAAGACTTCAGACCAAAGTCTTAAAATGCGAAGACTCCAAGTGCTAAAATTCAAATGTAAGCAATGAAAAGCCCGCCTACAATACAGTAAAGTTTGATAGTCCGTGGAAAGACCCTCTGCATTATCTAATGCAAGAAACACAATGCATTTG